>CM077459.1:14450212-14575212 GCA_039654765.1 Mylopharyngodon piceus | reverse complement strand
AGAATGTGAGAGTTTTTCTGCTTTTGCACACATCAGCGTGATAAAAAACCTCTAATATTTTCTGTTAGTCTTCCTCTTTCTTTAGAAAGAGAAATCTAGTTCACATGCTTATTTTCTTGGAATTGTTTTTTTTGCAGGTTGTTGTTATGAACGGTTGTGGGTCTCTGTTCTCGGCTTTAGCAGCAACGCTCTGTGACCCAGAAGGTATTAAGACCATCTGATCACTACAGAATACAACTGTGGGGTGTCAATTTTTTATCTTTTTGATTAAAAAATACAGTCAAAGCAGTAGTATTGTGAAATAATATTATTACAATTTAAAAATCTTTCTATTTTCCTATATTTAAAAATGTATTTTATTCCTGTGATCGAAGTTGAATTTTCAGCATCATTACTCCAGTCTTCAGTGTCACATGATCCTTCAGAAATCATTCTAATATGCTGATTTGCTTCTTAAGAATCAATTGTTATTATTATCAATGTTGAAAACAGTTGTGCTGCTTAATATTTGTTTTTCAGGATTTTTTGATAAAAAGAAAGTTCAAAAGATCAGCATTTATTTGAAATAGTAATCTTTTGTTACATTATAAAGGTCTTTACTGTCACTTTTGATCAATTTAATGCATCTAAGTATTAATTTCCTTAAAAAAAAATGGACCCCAGACTTTTGAATAATAGTGTGTATTGGCCAGTATTGGAAAATATGTACATTTTTATTATATTTAATATTTTTATAAAATCTTTATAAATTATATTTAATTTATAAAATCTTAGCATTTTTAGTAAGTGCGTAAAAATTGAAATCAAAATGGAGAAAAATTAAACAAACTAAGTGACCATAGGTGTCTGAAAATGTTGCCTGATATTGTATGCTTGTTTTACAGATATAAAAAACAAAAGCAGGAATCCGCACACCAAACAGGTTCAAAGTCCAAGATCCATCGAGAAAATGTTTGCTCGTGTAAAGTAACATGTAACAGTAAAACATTTTCTCAATGGATCTTGAACTTTGAACTTGTTTGGTGTGCAGATTCCTTCTTTTGTTTTTTATATTATCTGAACTGAATCTATGAACCCAGAAAACACTACTAATGTAATATACAAATTGGCGCAGGACTTTTATATATTTTTTTGCTTGTTTTACAGATGCCTTTCTCATCCCGTCGCCCTTCTATGGTGTGATAATGGAGGACGTGGGCCTGTACAGCAGTGTCAAACTACACCATGTGCCACTTTATAGTCAGGTGCTTAGCGAAAGTCAGGCGTAACTTATAGTTATAGTGGTTTTCTTTTGTTATGTGGCTATAATGTTTATCTTTCTATTCGTATATTTTTGTGTTTGTACAGCCCACAGGAAGTGATGTCAGACCATTCCAGCTAACTGTTGAGAAACTGGAGAACTCCCTTAAAGATGCCAAAAAAGAGGTTATATTATATGAAGTGCCCCTATTATGCTTTTTCGAATATTATCTTTCATACAGTGTGTAATATAGCTGTTTGTGAATGTGAAGTTTTAAAGAAGTGCATGATAAATAAAGTTATTGTCTCCTAAAAGAAAGAATCGATTCTGAACTTCAGATATGGTAATGTGCATTTAGTTTCTGACACACACTGTAAGTGGTAGACCAATCACAACAGACTGGGCCATCTGACCAATCAGAGCAGAGTAGGCCCTCAGAAAGGACGGGTTTAGAGAGACTGAATCCTCAAATGTCTCTTTGAAAAATGAGGTGATGTGCAATGTATATTATGAGAAAATTGAAGTGTTTTTTGACTTTGAATGCATGGAAACCTATTGCAGGAATTAGAAACCTTTAAAAATACATAATAGGGGCACTTTAACTTAAACATACAAACAGTTTACACACCTAAAACTCACACTGTTTGAATCTCTTAAAATTTTGTTTTCTTTATATAGGGATTGAACATCAGAGCCCTTATCCTGTTAAACCCCCAAAATCCACTAGGAGAAGTATACTCATCTGAAGAGATGACCAGCTTTCTACAATTTGCCAAAATGTGAGTTCAAACAATTTCTCACAAGCACTGAACCAAAACCATTAGCGTAGAACGATCGGTGTATGACATCAAAGCACCACGAGAACGATTAAGACTAAAGTTTCATTTTTGAGACATTTTGTTATGTGCTTTTGTCATTTTTATTAGTTTTTGTTTTTTAAAAACATGAAATTTAATTTTTTATTTCAGTTTTAGGACTTCAACTTAATTCAGCTAGTTGCCAAGATGACATACAATTTTCGTTTATTTTGTTTTTCATCTAAAGTTTTTAATTTATATTTTATTTCAGCTTTATTTCAATTAACAAATGTGTTTTAATAGTTTTATTTTTAATTTTGGTCACTTTTAGAGGTGCACGAATCTGGATAAAATGAGAATCACTAAATTTTTTTTTATAGATCACAATTTTCCCAATATTCTGAATAGACAACTAAACAAAACAACATGTATTTTACTGGAGGTTCTGACAAAATGTTAATTGCTGCAGTCTATTTAAAAATATTGAACTAATATGGATTTTTTTTAATAAACCATTTTGAGTGAATGATTCAATGACTCACTCATAAAGACTTGTTTCATTGCTGAATGAATCAGCGTTTTTGAACAAATCTCTTGAATGAATGATTCAATGACAAATACGTTGTTTAGCTGTCACTTGGCACCACCTACTAGTCTAACAATGTAATTGATACAATCTTTATTTGAAGCATCAAGTTTCTTTAGTGATTTACTCCATTTTGATCACTACTGTAGACATCAGTGTTTATATCTGAACTATAAACATTTATCTCAGTACTTCTGTGATAATTTGAATGTTTGCAACAGAAATAATGATCTGTGTGGTTGAAAAGACTGTTTGTGAAGCTGTTTCATACCTATACATGACAACTGCTCTCTCTGGCGCAGCGGCAACACTGTAATCATACTTGTCAAAGGTAGATGCAGGCGAATCATTTTCATTTAGGAATAAAATTGTATGGGTTTTTAAATCGAGATAGCAATCTTTTAATGATTCATCATGCAGCTCTAGTCACTTTATATTTTTGTAGTATATAAAATTGCATTCTTCAAAACTTCTTTGAGAGTTTCAACCAACATGAGGATGAGTAAATGATTAAAAAATGTCAATTTAGTTTTCATTTTTTGGTTGGCTAACTCTTGGGACTCTCATCACACTTTGTTTTCCAAATGTTTTCATATGCTTCATTAAGTTGCACATTATTGAGGAGAAATTACATTTGTGTTCACGCATGTCATTTGAATTTTAATTTCTGCCCTCAAAGGCATTCATTTACTCATTGTTTCTCTCTCACATGCTCCAGGCACCGACTTCATGTGATCATAGATGAGATTTACATGCTCTCTGTGTTCAACGAGACGGTCACTTTTCGCAGTGTTCTCAGCTTGGACGGGTGAGAGACATGCACACAAACTATCTCTCTCTTATTGCTGTGTTTTGTTTATTCTAATTTACTTAGTCTTATGCTTATTTAACGGATATTCCCTGAGCTTAAATTGAAGAATACTTCATTAGGTGTCAAGGAAAATTGAATTCAAGTCAAACCACTTAAAGGGGACCTATTATGCCCCTTTTACAAGATGTAATATAAGTCTCTGGTGTCCCTAGAATGTGTCTGTGAAGTTTTAGCTCAAAATACCCCACAGATCATTTATTATAGCTTGTCAAATTTGCCCCATATGGGTGTGAGCAAAAACACGCCGTTTTTGTGTGTCTCTTTAAACACAAATGAGCTGCTGCTCCCGGCCCCCTTTCCAGAAGAGGGCGGAGCTTTAACAGCTCGCACTTCGGTTGCTCAACAACAACAAAACTGGAGAATCTCACGCAGCAAAAATTATGATTGTCAGTAACGGTGTTCAGCCTTACATTGTTCAAACCGGAGTCGGACACTGATGGAGAGATTCAGGACTTATAGAATGCATCTGTTTCTGAACGGTTAGTGGATAAATTTATGTAGTTGCTGTGGAGTTGATTCAACTCATCGACTAGCATGTGCCGTCATGTTAATCTTTTGTGCAAATCCAGCATTGAATTGACCCTCGTCTGTGAAGCAGTCCGGCGTAAAATGACAGCATGGCAACAACACTCTACTACAACAACTCTTCCTCTTCTCTAAAGCAGCCCAACATGGCCTCGCCCCCTTTTTTGCGTGTTCCTGGAGGCAGGGTTTATGTACATTTTGGGGTTTGTGATGTCACAAACCCGGGAAGAAGCTTGTTGTAGTCCCTACCAGCCGTTTGTTGTAGTCCTTAAAAAGCGATTTCTGTAAAAGAAAATATCTCCCTTTGCATTGAACTTTGAGCGTCGTAACTTTGCAGATGTTGTTTATGCTCAAACAGCAACATTACACACACACAACATTACACAAAAAAAAGTGAAATCATAATCAACCACCCCTTTAAAAGTGTACTTCACCCAAAAATGAATTTTTTTTTTTTTGTCTGAATTAACATTTATTTTAATCTATATTTTAATGTCAGAAAGGGCTGTTTTTGTTCAGGGTGCATGTGAGTGTGTTTGTACTAATCTCAAACTACATGAATGTTTCCACAGGTTGCCAGATCCCCAGAGAACCCATGTTATGTGGGGCGTCAGTAAGGTAAGTCACTATTTGAACTGTCAGAAAAACATTTCCTCAGATTCTTGGCTTTGCTGCACTGCATTCAGACTTTCTGTTGTGTACACGTATAGGACTTTGCAATGGCAGGGATGCGAGTTGGCGTGATCTACTCAGAGAACAGAGATTTGGTACAAGCACTGGATCAGCTGGGTGCCTTCCACGGAGTCCCGGGACCCACACAGTACCAGATGGCTCAGCTTCTTCGAGATAGAGGTACACACATTTTCTCCCTTGCTAAAGTTTGGCTGTTTTTCTTTCTATGGCAGATTCACAGTTCTCATATTTTCTTTCCTATCTAGTATGCAAGATTAGTATTGCTGTGTCCCAAAATATATTAGGTCCAAAGAATAGTACTGTTTTTTTCTCCATGCTTTTATGGACTTAACCCTTTAAGCTAAATGTTTCTGTATTAAAAAGCTATTTATGCTGTTGTAGAATTCCCAAATTTTGCCATACTTGCATACATAACCCAAACATTTGAATGGTAGTATATATCACGGTTTCCACAAATAATAAGCAGCAAAAACATAATAAGAAATGTTTCCTGAGAGGCAAATCAGCATATTAGAATGATTTCTGAAGATCATGTGACACTGAAGACTGGAGTAATGATGCTGAAAATTCAGCTTTGCATCACAGGAATAAATTGCATTTGAAAATGTATTCCTTCAAGCTTCCAAAATGCACCATAAAAGTATTAAGTGACTAAATTTCAAGTCTTCTAAATCCATTCAGTTGCTTTGATGTATAGACCAAAATATATGTAATTATTCCCTGATAATCTTTCCTTCCGGTGGGCAATTGACCATTGCGACTGGATCATGAATCACGGAGTTGAACTCAAGAACCATAACAGCCTAATTCATGAACGAATCATTTAGACTGATTCGTTGACAAGATCTGACTCAAAAGAATGATTTGTTCACAACAGCAAATGACTAGGAGAGTTTTCTTGCTGTTTCCAGACTGGCTGAATAGTGAGTTCCTCCCGGAGAACAGACGCAGGCTAAAAGAGGCTCACAGCTACCTGACAGAAGAGCTGAAGAAACTGGACATACCTTTCCTGCACAGGGGTGCGGGATTCTTCATCTGGGCGGACTTGAGCAAGGTGAGAGGTCACAGAATAAGCTCTCACAGCACCTTTAGAATAGATGTCTGCATCTAAACTCTTTAAATCTGTCAAGTTCAACTAGTTTGTGTGTGTAGTATCTGAAGGAGAAGACGTTTGCTGAGGAGCTCTGTGTGTGGAGGTGTTTCCTCAAGCACAAGGTTCTGCTGAGCTGCGGTCAGGCCTTCAGCTGTGAGTCTCCAGGCTGGTTCAGAATCATCTTCACTGATCAACAACTACAGCTAGGTTTGTTGATCCATCTCATTTCCATTTTACTTCCTGTCTTCTTGTAGTGTCTTATGTAGTGTCTTATATGTAGTTTGGGGGAGAGGGGTAAGATGTGTCAATAAGTAAGCTGTGTTGCCCCTCCCCCCCTTAATTTTTTCCATGTGATCTTTTTAATTATTATTATTAATAGATGTTAAATAATTAATGAATATTAGTAATATAGCAAACTGCATAATTTGTCATGTGACCTTATTTAGAAATATATTATATAACTATTATTATTATTATTATTATTATTATTATTTTTGTGGTGTTGTCATTATTATTGTTAAATACATTCTTAAATTATATTTAATAATGATAATTATCTAGCAAACTGCATTTTTTTTTTGGTCATGTGACCTTATTTATAAATTTTATATAACAAAATATTATTAGTATTATTATTATTATTATTATTATTACATAGTAGTAGTATTATTTATTATTATTATTACAGTATTCTTATTCTAATTTTAATGATATATATAGATATATATAATTTAATGATGATTAATCTAGCAAACTAATTTGTCATGTCACTATTTATAAATTATATATAATATAAAATATTATTAGTATTAAAATTATTATTACATATTAGTATTAGTATTACATTATTATTTAATTATTAATAATAATAAAATTATTTTTTTTAATTTAATTTTGATCATTTTTAATGGTGTGTGTGTGTGTGTGTGTATATATATGTATATGTATATATATATATATATATATATATATATATATATATATATATATATATATATATATATATATATATATATATATAATATATATAAAATTTAATAATGATTAGTATTAATCTAGTGTGGTAGATTTTCCAAGACGCACCTGACTTAAGTTACCTGTTCCTGGGGCATCTCCTAATCGACACCCGAGCGTCTCCAGTCGACACTCAATAAATTTCCTGATCTTTCGGAGCGTCTCCAGTCGACACTCAATAGTACTCGGAGCGTCTCCAAATCGACACTCAATAATATCTCGGTCAATGTCTTGACCCTCAAAAACCTAGTGTTCCCTAACCTGACTTGCTGCAGCAATAACCAGAGACTCCAGTTTTTGCCCTTCAAAGCTTTAATCACGGCCGGGAGAGTTCTCATCAATTCCAGAGAATCTCTCTCCAAACAAAGGAATACAGCAGGTTTTATAGGATTTCAGGTACATTTCGCAGTCAGTATGGCATGATCTATTACTCATTATCATCAGTCTTAATATGATTGGTTCAGATTTAAGAAAAATTCCTCTGCCCCGCTTACTGGTGGAGTAAATTTAGATTTAGAACAACTGAATCACAAGATCATCAAAAAATGTCACCAGGTTAATAGTTCAGATTACTCAATAGGTTAAAACAATTTTTCAAAGACTATTTTTTATCCTTAGAATGATGCTGTCTAACCAGTACAGCAGAATTTTTCCACTTGTTACAACACTCAGTCCTAGTGACTATTTCTCTTTCAAAATTAGCTTATTAGAAATGTTAGTTCATTATTAATTAGTTCAAAATTTCCATCACACTAGCAAACTATAATTTTTGTCAAGTCACTTTATTTATAAATTATATATAATATATCTATTATTGTTATTAATACTACTATGATAATATTGTTATTATTGTCATTATTCAAATTCTTATTATTCAATTTAAAAAAAAAAGTGTGTGTGTGTGTGTGTAGTGTCTTCATCGAAATATTCTGAATAAAAAATAACATTTCCTAATTTATTAAAATGCAAGCAATGTGCAGCTATTTATAAGTGGCACAGCTTACCCCAAACCATCTGACATTCTTCTCCATTGCTGTTCTTCAGGTGTGCAGAGGATTAAAAACGCATTAGAAGAGCTTCAGGACTCTTCGATGCTTAAGACACAGCAGACGACAGCCAAACAGGATGACAGCAGCGGGACAGCGAGGAGGGAAGACGCTAAGACAATAGATGAGTGCAAAAACCAGACACTTAAGACCTCAAGCGTTCAAACCAAACATGACACTGTGCGCATTAAGACAGAGCCCGTCTCATTGGCTGATGAGAACTTTGTGATTCTTAACGGCCAATCCGACATCCGCTCAGAGAGTCTGGACTCTCTGATTGGTACTCTGCGGCAGCAGATCCGCTCGTCTGATTGGCTGGAGAAGAACAAGCCTGAACTAGCTGCTGGAAAGGACCCAACGCAATTGGATGTTTTCACAGACCTCCTAGAAAAAGCCAGGAAATAGAGTAACAGTTGGTAAAACTGTCAATACAAATACTTTTTTTAATGAATGATACGTTCACCTTATGTACAGTTTAAAGGCAAAGTCTATAATTGCAGAAAGAGCACAACTGCGAACCCTGTAATTAGAGACTGAAGCAGAATAGTGGAGAGTTACCACAGCAGTATAGGAAAGTGTTGTTATTGTTGGATTTGTTTTTATACTTTAATTATTACCTTGGCCGTCACAGTAATTGGAGACTGGCCCTTTAATTGCGCTCATATCAAATTCTAAGTATCCAATCTGATGTCTTTAAATTGATTTGAAGGGGTCTTATCATAAAGAACCAATTTTATTTTTTTAAAATGAAAATATAACTCTTAGAACCTAAAAATCTCAGTGCTATTCCCTGCAAAACAAATCCTATTATTAATGAGGATTTTGTCTTATTTTCCTCTTAAAATATTGAAATATCCTTAAAACAAGATGAATTTACTTAAGCAACACTGCATAATGTAATATTTCTTTAATACAAGTATATTTTATTTGAATGCTATTCTTAATATTTCAAGCAATTGCTTTTCAAGTAAATTTATCTTGTTAAAGATCCCAACATTTGAAACGAGAGACATATTTATTTTTAACAAGACCCCTGATCATTTCAGTCAGATTTTAACAATTTGAGCGACAAATATCCATTGCAAAAAATCTGTTGCGGCTTTGCAAAGAGACTTTTATTGAAGAATAACTTTTATTGATTAATTACAGCAAACGGACCTAAGTTACGTTTCAGAGAGAGTGGAAAATGTTTAAAAAAAAAAAAAAAAAAAAGGATGAAATGTTACTAAAATAAAGTGAACCTCAGGTGAAATAATGTATAATATGACCCCTCTAAATTGATTTAAATAATTTTTAGGTTTTGTTGAGGGAAAAAAAAAGCTTTTTAATTGACTAGGCTCTCAGTTTTGGGATAAAAGTTGATGTTTTAAATATTTCTTTACTTTTCAACACTTTTTATCTTTACAAGATGAATTTGTTACATAAATGCCTTGTTTTTGACGCCATCCAGGGTGTTTTTCAGTTCCTAAGGAAAACGTCTTTGGAAGCTGCTTGTTTCAGATCTTCATTGGTGTTCAATGTTTTAAGGGCTCCTGACTGAACGAATGAATTAATCGTCAATTAAAATGTTTTATGTTACATTTATATTTTCATTGTGTTATGTTGCTCCTTTACAATGACCTGGGACCAGAGGCCGCTGTCTCGCATGTGTTCGTGAGACTACGGCAAAACTGATCTCAGCTCTGTGGCAGAAAGCAAGCAACAGGAAGTAACCATTTTTAGGGGTTTCCTGTGAGCCCACCTTGCTGGAGAAAAAGTTCTTTCCTGTGCCGTTTAGTCGTTGCCATGACGGCACAGCAGCAACCCTTGTGATGTGTTGCCACGGTCACTGTGGTTCAGCCTCTGGTGTCGCTCACCACTATGACAGTAAAAGCAAAAAAAGGTATGAAGGAAGGGGCCGTTTACACAATACAGTTTTCAACCAAAAAGTTTTATATGCATTTTGGCCACTCATTTACTTGAAAATGGCGTTTTGGGGGCCTGAAAAGTTTTTAGCATTATCATCTCTGTGTAAACTTAAAAAAAGTGCATTTGTAACAACGTTAACGTCATGCACATGCGTATTGCATGTTCAGTTTATAGGCAGCGTAGTGTTTCTTTACAAGTGACATCGCCATCTACTGGCCTGGCAGCAGAATACAGCGTTTTTAGTTTAGTTCATGGATCCGTGTGAACGGGGATCATTTTGTCAATGTTGTCGTCTGTATGCGAAAAACTTAAGTTTTTAGCACATCGTTGTCTTGTAAACACCCCCTAAGTTATTATTAGTTTTTATATATATATATATTTATATATATATATATATATATATATAAATATATATACATATATATATATATAATATATGGTCAATGATGTGACGGGTCTTTTTTTTTTTTTTGTTTAAAGGCCTTAATAATAATAAAAAACATCCAAAGTATGTCAGGGTAGTACAACTATATCTCTTTTATTGAATGCAAAAGGTTTTAATTATATTTTGCTACATATAAAGGTTTTTTAAAGATTTTGAAGTGTCAAAAGGTCATTCGGTTTAACCGTCCAAAGGCCAATACAGCCACTTCATTTGTGATTAAAATATCTTAGTGTAATAAATGTATATATTTTTTATTCTGGCATGATTTTATATCATCATATATCAACATAGTGCAAAATGGTATTAAAATTATGTGTAGAAGTTATTGCTTTGTTATGAGAAAGAATGTCCGGAAAAATTAATTTCATTGATGTCATTCGGAGTAACCAATATAAAGGGACCATTTTGGATCAAGTCATGCGAACGACTTTTTTTGGTTACAAATTTTGTCCATCTTGTAAAAAAAAAATTACAAAAGCAGTGTTAATTGATTATAAAAAACACATAATCTCATTGTTAACACTTAATCAAACTTCAAAATTAATTATATCTCCTTTTTTTTTTTTTTTTTTTTTATACTTTTAAAAACCTTGTTCATCAATGACCCTATGCAACTGTCCAATCAAATGAACAGACTAAACCTTTCTTACAAACAAACGTTATAAATATCAGTAGTTTTAAAGTTGTTGAAATAATTGAAAAACTTTTGTCCAGAAAACTGTATGTTCTCAAATGTCAGGGTGGCACAGATGACAAACATGGCTCTTTTATTATGAATTGACAAGGTAATAACAGTAAACATGGTAATACATCATCCAGATGACCCCAACTGATCCTTGTGGCAGAGTAAAAAGGTTTATAGATCTCTCTCAAATACTGGTAAAAAATGCTAATTTCAAGTATGGGTAGGTTAGTACACTTTCCATGTCAGCTGGTACAACTATAGTGTATATATACATACAACTATTTGGTTGTACCACCTGACATAAAAACAGTAAAAAATGAATTTAAACACATTAAAATGTTATTTAACAACTGAAAGTTGTTTAAACACATTGTTCGTGATTAAAAATATGCATTACATCAGTTTCAAAAAATATTTTTAAAAAACACCTTTTTTTAAGCTTTATTTGTCAGTGATGTAATATATAATATATATATAGTGTGTGGTAGTATCTGTTTTTATTCTCCGGTTCTGAATGTTCTATGCATGTATAGCCTATACATTCTCCTCTGAGCACAGTAGACTGATTTATAAAATATCATTTTCACTTTCCAAACCCACTGACTCACAGGGTTTTCTGGGGGAATTTAACCACTCGCGGTGTATGTGTGTGTGTTTATGCGAGGGGGAGTTTCCATTACAAGCGGGTCTCCACTGTGGGTAGAGGGAAATCTTTACAGTGTCAGATTACAGCATTGTGAGGGGAAGTGAGAAAGACGTGTCTGTACATCCTCATAACACACTGCTGTTTCTGCCTCTGATTCATTTGATATTTGAAACGTGATCAGTCACTGTCATTGTACTGTGTGGAATCGAATCACTTGAAAACGTTTTAAAGACTTCACAACCATTCAAGGTAAGGAAACCCATCAGCGATTACTTGGTTTTCTGAAGAAATTTAACAACTGTATTGTTTTAAGTTCCATTTCCAGCTAAAATATCAACTTTGTTAGTTTAATATTATGTCTAACCATTCATTTTTTTATCATCAGAGCAATGCAAGGACCAGAACTGGTTGACTCGAGGAGTCGTTTTCGATTTATTGAATCATGTCTTGGCTTGATGGGCTGTTTGTGTATCAGCTATGCAATCTGGACACCTCAATGGCTGGATGACAGGGGTCTGTGGTTCTCAGGAAATGAGACCGGACCGAAGGACAGCTGGAACACCGAAGACATTGCTAAAGGTGTGTGATGTGTCTGCTTTTCTCACATACCTTAGGGAATGAAAGCTATTCAGAAGTGTCATTCTAAGCGTTTGGTTAAAAAAAAAAAAAGTAGAATTATTACATATTGCTATTTTAAATAATATAATATAATGGGTCTCCTTACATGCTAAACAAAAAGTTTGTGTATATATATATATATATATATATATATATATATATATATATATATATATATATATATATATATATATATATATATGGGGTCATATTTTATCTCGCCTTGAGAAAGAAGTGAATCATGACTGCTACTAGTGCCCCCTCAAAAAACAATATGAGCATGACGCCTCCGAAGCTCTTTGACTTGATTTTGACCCGTCTAAATACATGTGGGCGATGCGAAACAGTAACATTTTAGTAGCCCACGTGTGGCCTTCATTCATTTTATACAACTGCTTTGGATCTTATAAACTTACATTCATGTGGCCTCTATAAAAGATACATAAAAATGTGTTCCTGTTTTGTTTCTTACTTTTTAGGCCTTTGATAGCGTTATTTTTGGAGTATAGAAAAATATAGCCGTAAGGTCTTATTGGAGCTGAAAGCTTAAGAGGAATTTTGTGGCATTTTTGCAAGTTTTGACCTGCTGAGAAGTAGAGCAGCCAGATAAGAGGAAATGTTTGAACTTCTTCTCCTGAATTTCTGACGTTGGCGTAAAATAATATGGTTTTGTGTTGGAGGGGTTTCTACACTTCGGTGGGCTGCAGCAGACAGGCTATGACATGCTGAACTTGCATTACTTGCATGTTTTATTAGTTGTAGCCTGCCTGGTTTTCCCCTCGGTTCATTTCTTTTTCAGAACAAGACAAGTGAAAATGATATAAGGATGATGTTATGACGGATCAGTTCTTTTTTAAATAGTTTCACAATGTGATGTTCTTCAAGAGCACTCAAACTGAAATCATTGTCATGGTTTTATGCTAGACGTTCTTAAAGGGATAGTCAACACAAAAATGAAAATTTATTCACCCTCATGCCGTTCCAAACCGGTAAACTGGCGCATTTCGTCTTCTGTGGAACACAAAAGATATTTTGAAGATTGTTGTTAACTAAACAGCTTTGGTTCCAATTGAGTTCCATTATATAGAGTTCCATTATTATAACACTTTCAAATGTCCAGAAAGGTACTAAATACATATTTAAAAGTTCATGTGACTAAAGTGGTTCAACCTTAATGTTATGAAGTGATGAGAATACTTTTTGTGTGCTGAGAAAAAAAATAAATAAAAAATAACGACTTTATTCAATAATATCTAGTGACGGGCGATTTCAAAACACTGCTTCATGAAGCTTTACGAGTCTTTTGTTTCGAATCAGTGGTTCGGAGCTATCAAACTGCCAAAGTCACATGAACCATTGAAATTTCAAAACACTTATGACATAACTAAGCCTCGTTTACTGAAATCATGTGGCAGTTTGATACACACTCTGAAATAAAAGATTCATTAAGCTCCGAAGCTTCATGAAGCAGTGTTTTGAAAATCGCCCATCACTAGAAATTGTTGAATAAAGTCGTTATTTTGTTTTTTTTGGCTGTTACCACATTCATTCTATATTAAATTCATGTATATTAAAGGTGTTTTGGTCTGGTTTCAACAGCTCTGGAGGCTGAGAGAGTGTTTGCAGTGGTCGCTTTCCTGATGTCTGTGAGCTCTGGAGTGCTGTGCCTCATGTTCGCCCTCTGCTGGACGTCTCAAACGGTGCGCTCCTATTCGAACACTCGCTCACTGCTGATGGCAGGCCAGGCGCTTGACCCGACCACCCTGCTGCTGTTCACACTAGTACCTACAGGTCAGTACCTCGATATATGGCTTTCTTTAGCCACGTAATGTACATGTTTTAACCTTCTCCCCATTTTCTTTCCAGGATTTTTCTTCTTTCTCAGCTGGGCGCTTTTCACCCATCAACATATTTCTGAAATCAGGGATGACATCACTCGACTTGGATTTTCCTATTGGCTGGGAGTGGTGGGCTGGGCTTTGCTATTGGCTTTGCTGCCTATAGTCTTCCTGGCGGAGAAGTGTGTGGTTCCCGATCTCCTGCCAGAGCTAATAAAGTCCGCTGATATGTGGTGGAAGGCCCCGGAGGTTGCACACGCACGATCGCTTAGTGAGAGTTGCCATCGTTCACAGCACAAGTCTCATCCTGACTTCAGGAGGTACATGTCAATGCCTTGAATGAGAAGAAAGAGGAAGCAAGGAAATGCACAAGAGACTCTAGTCTCGCTGGTCTTCTAGCCAAATATATGAGCTGAGAATATGTCTCGCAACAGGCGTCAAGAACCAGGATGAGAAACCTGTAACTGCTCTCTGGGATATGAGACACAAAGCTACAGGTTATATTAAGGTTCTATGCTGGCTTTGGCAGTGGTTTCACAGCTATACTTGGGCGGGGATGCCCAAAAATGTGGTTATTACAAATAATGACCTATCAGACTATCCAAGTGTTAAACATAAAGCTGAAAAGATCTTCAGTAGATTATTTCACCATAACTTTTCATAGTCAACTGCAGTTGTCAATGTGTGAACTATGATTTTTTTTTTTTTTTTTTTTTTTTAAAGTTAAAACTTCAGTGCATGAGTTTCAATGCATTTTAAATTAGTGCTATCAAATTGATAATCGCAATTAATCGCACCTAAAATAAAAGTTTGTAAATATATGTATGTGTATACATACAGTCAAACCAAAATTTATTCACCTTGAACATTTCATTCATTAATACAGTTTATTCACTATAGATTAAAAAAAGTTAATAAAATATGACAAGATCTCAGAGTTAAACTGTGTTAGAAAAAAATAATCTTAATTAAGTCAGATAACACTTAAGCAAAACATGGTCAGGTCAAAGTGTCTGAATAATTTTTGGTTCCAAATTTTTATCAATTTTACTGGTAGTCCACTGTGTGAAGAATTTTTGGGTATAATATGTCACAGTTTACTTTATTTTGCTATCCTCACTTAAATAAATTAACTATAGTGTCCTGCACCCACTAGTAAAAATATATCAAAAATGTGAGAATAATTTTTGGTTTGACTGTATATACACACAGTATGGATACACACATATTTTATATATTTACAAACGATTAATCGATTTGACAGCACTATTTTAAATAAATTGCTAAATTATTAACAAAATATAAATGTTAAACGACACAAATCTGTTGTGGTTTGTTGAAATACACCTCTAGCACAATTAGCTAAATGTCAGTTATCTTTAAAAAACACTAAATTTGTTTTCGCAAACCTATAATAAAGTGATGTATAATTGCAGTACTTGTTATAATTAATCAACATAATGGCTAACATAGATTGCAATGGGAAGTGCTCAAGCACTGTACTGTTATGGTTACCTCGAACGCATTCATTAGCACCATATTTCGTGACATCTGAAAATATGCATTCTGAATAACTTTTATCATTATTGAAACATTTGAAAACCTGTTTGAATTATATATGTTCTTCTATGGAACAAGACAAACTTCTAATTAAATGATCACAACTGCCAGAGTGTTCTGCTCATTGTCAGTTTTACAGACAAGCCTGATTCAAATAGTCACAAAGCACTTTTGTACTGTGAACACTTAATGGGAGAGGCACTCCCAGGTGCTAAAGCAGAATTCAACACTACTTGATGGTGCTACAGTTGTTGTTGTTTGTTTGTTTTTAATTGTGCAAACAGTGCTCTCTACTGGTGATAGTACAAAGAGCATCATGTTTTGTCTATTAGTTGCATTTTTTAAAAAATATACTTTTTTGTACTGTTTTTTGTTTTTGTTTTTTTAATATATATAATAAATGAAATATACATAAAGTTGAGTCTGTCTATCTGTCTGTATATAGTGGGGTCAAGCCTCTGAGACCATTAGAAGTGGTGTTTTTTTATTTTTTATTTTATTGATCAGTTTTAACTTTTTATTTTAGTTTTTCTTTTTATTATGTTATATTGTTTTTGCAATATTTTAAATTGATATATATATTTAAATAAATATTTTATATTTTTTCTGTTTATATGTTTTAGGCCCGGTTTCACAGATAGGGCTTAGATTAAGCCAGGATTAGGCCTTAGTTCAATTAGGACATTTAAAGGTGCAGTAAACAATTTCTGAGAAATACTGTTGATATTTGAAATCACCAAAACAAACACGCCCCTACCCTATCTTGATAGCTCCACCCCCAAATTCACAAACATGCTATGCAACACATCCAACTCCCCCAAGTATGAGGTTTCTGCGGAACAAAAGTGGGCGTTTCTGAATTTGTGGGTGTTTTCAAACTGGTGGGTGTTTATAAATCATGCAGTGAAAATGATCCCCTTCACCCAACCCCACCCCTAAACCCTACCCACACTCTGACGTGGGCAAATCAGGTAACGCTCTCAAAAACGCCCCTCTGTTTATGGCCTCGCCCACTGATCTGGTAACTCCTATTACTGTCCTGCAGAGACCTGTACTTGACTCCCCCTAATGAGTGTATACGCCCCTTACTGCTGATTGGCTATAAGTGTGTTGTGGTGCTGGGTCCAATCCACTTTCACCAGCATTTCTCAGAAATCACTTACTGCACCTTTAAGTAGCTTTTATAAACGTGCCTTAGAAATGACTGGTATGTATCGTGAGAGAAAACAATGGCACTGATATATTTTAAGAAATGTCTGTGAACCCGGGAGTTTGTGCATCAACTTAAACTTATTAAGTTCAGTTAGTTGCCAAGGCAAAATTTCTAATTTTCTTTCAAGTATTTCATGTAATATTTGTCTTATTTTATTTCAGCTTTATTTTCAGTTAATATTTTAATAGTTTTGGTTTTAGTTCACAATAACAGCATTGTATTGGAATAATAAATAGTTTTTAAAAATTGCAAAATTTATATTAATTCTTTCAGCACTATCGGTTTCAAATGAAATACTCTAATTCGTGAGCTCCTTAAAAAGAATCTGACAAATGCAAAATCGAAGCGTTATCAGTTGTGGTCTCAAGACTTTTGGACCGCACTGTATGCAGATCAGATCATTAAATTCATACAGTGAAACATGAAACATCACGTTCTGAGACTGAGGTCATGCCCTCTGCCATTACGTTCTTCATTATAATGGAGACGAAAAACAAGATGGGGTGCTTTCTGAACCTGTAGTGTTACACTCTGATCCCACCCAAGTAGAGATAAATGAACTGGCTGTGTTAATTGTGCATTAATCAGGTGCGGGTCTAATTGAAAGGCAGTTCCGTCCTTTTAGCGGTGTCTAATGAGTTTGTTATTAAATCCACAGAGAACTGTTTTTTTAATTTACTATCAGGAAAGCGCTTAATTGGCCCTCAGAACACAACTTAAGTGTCCTTGAAGGTTGTGACGGCGGGAGATTGAGAGCGCTCCGGTAGACATCGCCGCTTCCCCGAAGGGAGTATGAAGGCAGCTCTGTGTGAAAGGTGTGTGTTCTGGTTGCAAGAAGCCACTTAAATGATCGTTTGAGGAGAATTTCAGTGCAGCGCGGATGTCAGAGGAACTCAGCTGTCCACACAATGCTGACATGCAGGTGTGCCCTTTTTTCTGCTGTACACGCTTTTTTGTGTTGTTTATGATTGTTTGTTCCCAGGTGAGGACCTCTTTTTTCCACTTGAAAGATGGCTAACTTTAGCCTGTCCTGAAGTGTCTCCGTTGGTCAGGGCATATAGCTACAGTTCAAAATTAACGTCTGATTCCCCTTATAAAAACTTGCCATATAGGTACAGCCAAAGTTCCTACCGTAACTGTTAGGCTACTACAATAATACTGTGGTAATTTGGAGTTTTTTTGTCTTCTAAAATTTCTTGGGAAAATATTTTTGCAGTTTTTCGTGAGCAGAACAATCCAAAAACACATTCATTAATAGTACAACCCACTGAAGAGACGTACGTCTATCCCTCACAGCCTCGCTTTCATTCCCGTTAAAAATCAAAGATGGCGCTGATGTGAATAAGAACTATTGACTGTCTCTCCAGCAGGTCCTTGTTCCCCGCAAAGAAGACTTTGTAGTAGCTACATTTCACTTATAACTCACTTATAATGGTGCATACGGCAATGTTATAAAATTAGATTTTAATACTTCTGTCACATACTGTTTTCATTTGCATGTAAGTTAGTATTAACGTAGTTAATATGTAAAAAAACAAAAACGCAGCTGCAGCATTTGTCACAAACTCCCACGTCAATGCACAAGATGTTGTGGGAAATAATTGATGAAACCCATTCATACGTTTGGAAATAGTATCTTTGGCATATTATTTTTTAACATACTGTGATTTGATTCTGATTTTGCTTGCCTACTATTTAGGGAAGTGCTAGTTGGGAAGTAGCCATTGTTTTACAGCAGTAATAATACTGTGTTCCCTTTGATTCGTAAATCAGAATTTCCAAATTATATATATGGCTGTATTTCCAAATTATATGTTCTTCCAAGTTATATGGTTCCTTTTTGGTTTGTAACACCCACTTTTCATGATCAATCAGTTTCAAATGGATAAATCCTTGTATTACAGTAAAGAGAGGTGAAATTTGTTTTGAACTGCATTTCTTTCAAAGACTTTAATGACTAAAAACAAAGTCCCTTTAAGACAAGTCATTTCACTCGGCGGCCATCTTTGAAACGCCTCTTGGGCATTCAAGTGCAGCTCCTATCTCTTTGAATGGGGAAACATCAAATTCTCCAAAGCTGTTTGCCAAGCTTTCGATTAAATTTCATATTTGAAATCTCACAACAACTGTCTCATAAATTTTGTTTCTAAAAGCTCAAATCATGACAAAAAAATTGTATTTTTCAGGCTGGATCAAGCTAATGCGCATGCGCAGTTCTAAATGCGCGTCTCTTGTGCCTCATTTCGGAGTTGCGCGTCTGACTGTTTCTATAGAAACCGGAGCTTCTAACGGCTGCGGCAGTGACGCGATGACTTTACCAATCAGCGATTGGCTCTTATTTAGAAGGCGGGACTTATTCCGACATATTGCGCATTGCACTTTCTCCCATTAAAAACAATACGAGTGACGCGTCTTGTGTTATTCTATAGTTTTTTAGTTTTAAGCAAATAAAATGCGTCAGTGAGTCAAAGTTTCTATACTCCGCTATATGATATAACCTATTTAGCAAACATTTGCAAAGATAGGTGTGTAAAACACAGTAAATTATCTTCTCTGTTGGTTATCGAACTCCTGCAAAATAAGTGCTATCAATGCCGTTTTGTTTATTACATCATTTTCCAGAGATTCTGAGATGTCATAGGAATATCCTAAACGGAACGCAGCAAATTGCTAACTATGGTGCTTTGGTAGAAATTAGTTATTTAATTAAACTGAGTGATTGCAGGGAATAGACAGAGATGACACATTGAAATGTATCCTGATGTTGAATATTCATAGTATTATTAGCATAATTCTAGTTCTATAAACATTCGCCCACAAAGAAAATATACCTATGTTCTGCTTCAGAACCAAACCTCACTCAATAATTGGTTGGAGGCGGCCATTTTAATGGCTGCTCCTCAGCCGTGCCAGTGGGATTGATTGGCAGCGAGGCCACGCCCACTTGCTCAGCATGTGTTGCTACGTGAGGCCTCAGCCCTGGCGACACTCTTCATATCAATTAAAGCCCAATTAGGGAGCCATGTTCAGCTAATTATGCTACGCTTCACATTCCCAGAATAAAGTGAGCGTGTGTTTACTGAGATAAATAAATAAAGACACGGGCTGCCAAGGCGAGCCGACCTTAATCAGATTTTCAGTGCTTTCTCTCTCTCCCTCTGTATGTATGTGTGTGTGTTTCTCTGTGATCAGAAGGTGTAATTATATGACTCCACCATTTGGTGACAGTGTTGTAACATGTCTTGTGAAAAAGGTGCCAATTCCCTGTCTCATTTCTTCCTATTTGACGAATAATGAAATCAGGGAAGGTTATTTCATGCAGGGAGATTGTTTGCTTGTGTGTGTATGTGTATGTGTGAGTAGCGAGGGAAAAAAAAAAAAAAAGTGTGCCTACATGTGTGGTCTGCTTCATCTGTTCAGACGTGCAAGCACATTTGGACGAAATGTCGCCTAAAAACCAGACAGTATTCAATATTCTGGAATATAATAAATATTAAAGATTAATTTGCTGTGTCTTTTTATAAAATGTTCTCAGCCTGGTGTGATTGGACTTTTTTTTTTTTTTTTCTCAACGGTTTGCCAGGCATGTTTTCAGTTTGACAAAGAGTCAAACAAGAGAGAGACAGGCGATTTCAGATAAATTGATAGAAAAATGGCGTGATTGAGAGATGGAAGGAGGGAAAACCTGATATGACAGAGGAGATGAGTGTAAAATAGGATAAAATCCAATGAGTGCCACCTTAAATTTGCATTACATTTGACTACCTGTCTCTCCAGCAGGTCCTCGTTCCCCTGCTAAGATGGACTTTGAAGTAAAATTCACTTATAATTTGCAAAAATCCTCTTTAACCTCCTCTCTTGTCTTTCTTAACAGATTGTGTGTGAGATAAGGCTAGTTTTTCCACTTCATGTCTTTGCTAATGGTTAATCTTGTCTTGCCTTTGACTTGAAATCAGTCTATGCTCATGAGACTGGCCCTTACATTGGTCATTTTTATGGCTAGTCTTATGTAACATGTCAGACTGATCATCTACACCACTAGCAGCTGTTATTGATCATACTCGTTTCTTTTTAGCACACCAGAGCTTTATTATCTGGAAGTGGGGAACCAGGGGGAAGCGCTTTGGGATTGAGCCAGGACTATTCCACCGACAAAGCCAAATCTCAATTTGTTACGGTCCTCAATCTATCACCTGGATTTTAAATCATCAATATAGTGTGAAGGGGAATAGAGTAGCTCAGGTGCTATCTGATTTTAGCTAATAGTTATTTACAATAATTAGAACAATAGTTACGCTGGCAGTTTGTTTACAAACATGAACTTGACTGGAACTTGATTTTCATGAGAAAATGTGAGTAGCAAAACTGCCACGATGCTAGGTAGTTGCTAATGTGTAG
This sequence comes from Mylopharyngodon piceus, assembly GCA_039654765.1. Taxonomy (NCBI): domain Eukaryota; kingdom Metazoa; phylum Chordata; class Actinopteri; order Cypriniformes; family Xenocyprididae; genus Mylopharyngodon; species Mylopharyngodon piceus. The sequence goes on along the minus strand of CM077459.1, from coordinate 14,554,036 downwards.
TTTTTAGCTATTATTATTAGCATGTATTTTAGCATGTAAGTCTGATCAGTAAGTTTTAGCACACCTCCTTTTGAATAGCTGCATTATTTGTAGTATTCACGTCCATAGCAGCACAAGTGAACGGTTGGAAGTTAGCAATGATAGCTGTGATTGCTCTAGCAAACACTACTAGTAGCTAACAGTAATAGTGAGAGTTTATAAATATGATGAAGGTTGGTATGAAGGCATTTCTATTTCAAAATGCAGATTAAGGGTTTGTTTAAAACCGTGCAAGTCCACTGACAACTGCTTGTATTAAAGGGATCTAAATCAGCTTCCTGGTACGTATTTTCAGTGCTGGCAGTATTTCCTTTTATAGGCTTCTTGATGGGAACGAAGCATCCTTCAGAAAAGCTTTCTGAAATGTGTAACTTTGCCAATAAATTGAAGTTCAGGCCTATCATTGTCACATGGTCTCAGGAAAAAAGAAAGACAAAGGGCTAAATCGCATACTCTCTTGAGTAGGTACATATTTTGAATTAGTGTTGTCACGGTACCAAAATTCCAGTAGTCGGTATCAATACCAGTATAAATTTACGGTTCTCGGTACCAATTTCGGTACCACAGGAAAATCTGTTGGAACTATTTTACTATTTTATTTAACTAGCCTATTTTTAAAAACATAGTAAATATGATGGTAATCATACATATAAATATTTGCTGTGTGTATGTTTGTGTGTATACCTCAATGAAATAAATTTTGAAATATAAAAAAATAAATAGGCCTAAACAAATGCTCAAACATCCATTTTAAAACAGACATGCGTGTTTATTTTAGCTATTCCTTCAGTGAAACGACACACTACAGCCTGTAAAACTATGAAATAAATATCAGTAAATAATGGTAACCTAAATAATAAGAAAGTGAAGTATTATTCTAAAAAACATTCGTTTTTTATTTCCACACAAAGATGCGTCATATAGCCTGCTGCTCTGCGCTTTGAGAGGGATGTCGGACACCAGCAGGAAAGAGACCATTTCTCTTTAATAATATCTTCATGTTATCTCCTGATGTTACAAGCAACTGACACTTGTTGTAAAAGGTCTGAAGAGCTAGTTTTATCTTCAGACATTCAGGCTATGTTTGATTTTGCGCTGCCAGAGAAAGCGAAACTAAAAATCACCGGAGCGTGTGAAACGCGCTATACAAATAAACTTGACGCACCTTATAAAGTCTAATAACAAGCACAAACTGTGTTAAATACAAATTGACGTGCAAGCAAAAAGGTTTCTGTCCTACGGTGTTTTTTCTACTTTACCACAGTAAAGAATGCAAATACAACAGGCCTAAAAGCGAACCAAAGGAAGAAACGTTTATAATCCCCTGTGTGAGTGAAGATTTAGGAAAAGAAACAGGGATTTCATGTTCAGTGGAATAACTAATGGAATATTGTTAAATTCTCTGCTAATCGGGTGACCAGATCGTGATTCGCAAAACAGAATACAAACCCGACAAAGCTTAAATGTATGACGTACCTCTCTCATTCGGCATGAACCAAAATGTTTCCATGGCTGCGATGTCACATTTAATTGCTAACCTATTAGCCTATTTCTTCTATAAACAAAGCTTTGTGCTTCACTCATGTCATATTCACGTAAAATACTGGCACAGCCCTATCAGTGGAAAAAACGCCAAAAAAACAAGGTTTTATTATAGTAATTTTCGAACTTCTATGTCAGGCTTGTTCAGAAGAAGAATGATTCAGTGGAACTGGCGTTCGGTGCCGCTTTATAAAGGCAGCTAGCCTAGCACCAACCGCTATTCAAGCACATGAACGCTGTTGCGATGGCTATTTTCTTTTTTACCTGCACCCCACACTTTGAGAACCACTGGTGTTGAGGCAGATGCTAAACCCTGATTATACCACTAAGAATACAACTTGGTTGTGTTCTGAATTTCTATGATGTACTGTAGCTAAATCAAGCTTGCTTAGCATAAACAGACAATTTACGCTAAAGCCAGCTGCTAAGAATGCGACTTTGTTGTCTTAAGAATTGCTGTGACATACTGTAGGTAAAAGCAGACAGTTAAGTTAAAGCCCATTGTACCGCTTAGAATGCAACTTTGTTATGTTATGAATTGCAATGTCGTAGCTAAATCAAGCTTGCAAGTGTAGAAGCAGAGTTTATGCTAAAGCCTTTTAAGAATGCAACTCTGTTGTGTTATAAATTGTGCTGACACATTTCAGGATAACACCGTGTAAAATCAAGCTTACATAGTTAGCGTCAGCGTTAGCATTCACGTCATTGTATAGTGAAAGTTTCAGGGCTGTATATACACCCACAAAGGCTTTTGTATTCCTTACTGAGTTGTAGTAGTTGCTATGATTAGCTAAGATTGTATGCTTTTTGACTCATCCACAAGCATGTGGATACAGGATAAATCAGAGCTGTGTGCCATTTCCGACACTCTTGTGCTAACCTCAGCTACTCTCTCAGTTGTTTTGCGTGTCTGAGTCAGCTCACTTCAAGATTGTCTGTTGCTAATTGTGACGGACAGCTTCACGACAGCGAGTGGGCGCTGTGCGGCGCATCTGCGGCGGATCAGTGTATGCGCATGTGGGCGTGTTTTTGAAATGTGCATTACTGATAATCAGCTCAATAGCGACGAGAGAGTATTGCTCTGTACTATGTGTCACTTGTCTGTCTTACAGGTGTATATGTGATCTCACATCTGTTTGACTCCAAAGTTTGACGTTTTTACTCATTCAAACACTACTTTGTCAAATTGCTACATCTGAAAGGCCTAGAGAGCAGATGCGTTTTCTCAAACAGGCAGTGCTAATCAGACAGACAGGCTAGGGTAATGTGAGCAACAGTGTTGTATCTTGTCTCTAGGTACCGTGATAGTAAATAAAAGGATTTGATTTATAGTAGTGTTTGGTGAGCCAGAGATTAAATGTCAACTTGACTCTGAGAGTGGCTGCAACATGGCCAGCACACGCTCCTGGCCATACTTACAACCACGCAAACATGTATACTGTTGATCATCGTCCGGCGTTGTGTCGGCTCAGTCACTTTGGCCTGATCTCGAAGCTGCTTACCACAAATCAAATCTATTTCAGAATAAACAACTCACACTTTCCTCCTTCAACCGTCCGCTTAGTGGAAGAGAATGAAAAGCCATTTCTATTAGAGCGATGCGCTCCCTAGGGGGCTGAGAGAGGAAACAGGAAATGCAGAGAAGAAAGTGGGAGACAGAGAGGGGAAGAATGTTTCCTTTCATTATTACAATAAGTAGCTCATTTTGCAGTGTGGTTGTAACAGGAAGCATCGCTTCAATAACTGTACTACTGTCAGCAATGTAGAGTCACGACAAACTTGCCATGATTCATCAATCCTCTGAACTCGTGCAATACCATTGCCAAGTCAGCATCCCTAGGAAAGGAAAATCACAATTTCTTGGTTAATAATTTCTTGGTTGTTTCTCATAGACTGAAATGCGACTTTGTCATGATTTCAACTTTATATTTTCTAGTTGTGATTATAATTACCTTTTTCTCCCCACTCTACCTTTATATGACAATGTGACTTTCTCACAATTACAGATTTTATTAATAATTTTTAGGGTTTTTTTTTATATTTTAAACTTTTTCACAATTAATATGTATTTATTTATTTCATGAATTAATTTTTCTACTTTTTAACTTTTTTTTTGACCATTAGCTTTTATTTATGTATTTATTTTTTATTTTTTTAATTCTCTGAGGTGGAAAAAGACATTTTTGGGGTGGAAATAGTCTAAAATACTTCTTTTGGGTCTTTTTTAGAGTTACAGAAGAAATACTCAAACTCTACTTTAAAAAAAGAAAAATGTCAAGATCAAATTACCTAAGCTTCTATATACATTAAAGGTAGGGTAGGCAATTTTTTTTATAAACACTTTTTGTTATACTGGTTGAATCTCTCTTCACATCCTGATAGCAATCAATAATAGAAGTGGTCTAAATATTAAAAATGTACATATATCTTCTGTGGAAGTCTCAGGACCAAAAATGTTCATCCAGTCATTGCATTTGGTCCTACCTTGGTCCAAACTAGTGTTGTCACAATACTGGAATTCCTAACTTCGATACGATACCTTGAAAAGTATCGATATTCAATACCGTTTTCGATACCACAAGGAAAAAACGCTGCATATACTGTCATATATTTTTAAATATTATTTCTTTTTTTGTCCATCCATCGAAATGTTACATGTACACTCTGTTTTGGACTCATTTTGGACTTGTTGTTGTTCTATTTCCCGCCACTAGTCATTCACCATGGTAACTGATCACCTCATCATCACATCCAGCTGTGTCTAATCACCCACCTTGTTATCCCATGTATATAAGCCCTGTGTTTCCAGTCTTGTGTTGTCCGGTATCGTTCGTGTGTACTTTGGTGTATGTTCCTGAATACTTTGGTGTATGTTCCTGATCTCTCCTGTTGGATTTCCTAGTAAAAGACCTGTTTTGACTATATCTCCTCGTCGTGTGCTTTATACACCAGGGATTGTAACACGAAAGTCTAGGCAATCAAAAGTTTCTTCTGAAGAGATCACTTTATATGATAAAGCTTTTAAGCTTTTTTCATATATAAATATTTGCTCACTCAGTGTATTTGTCCTTACAATGGGGTAATTTTGTTGCAATAACTTGTATTTGACCATTTTGAAAAAGGCGCGATAAATAGCCCATTTTGGCACTTGTATGTGTGTGTGCTTCGGATGTGAGTGTGAAATCTGCGGGAATGAGTAGAATTATGTGCAATCTGCACCGAAATTCAGACCTGGTTACGCCAACACTATTTAACCTGATTGAATGAGACGACTGAATGAGAGGAGGCGGGTGCGTGTCCCTAACCAAAACAATGAGCTTATGCTGCGTTCATATCCTTGTAACCACGTAACCGTAATTATGAGATGGCAACCCGTGACGTTCTACCCGGAGCTGTTCACGTCCTCAGACTGATTTATATGTTTCAACACTATCAACGCGGAAATTAACCTGCAGCAGTCAGGTGGTACAAGTCCGAGCTCTGTACATGTTATGTGCTTTGAGACATGAGGTAATTTAACGCCATCTCTCGTGACACTTTGCAGACTCTGCTGTGTGCGTTCATGTGTTATTTCTCTATTTTTAGGTTGATGCAAAAATGACAACTCTGAGCAACATTTGAGCAATGAAATCTTCCTCTGGGGTGCCACAAAACGGCCCATTCCTGAGTCCTTCGCCCAGCATCTGCTCTGCATCTCCGTCTCTGATCGACTGCCATGCTGTACCCATCAGCGGCCGCCATATGCTATCCCAGCGGCCATCTCCTGCTGTAAACAAACAATATATTTTGACAGATGCTCACAGGCCACGATCTCAGGCCCTGCCTGACCGTATCGCAGTGCTCTGGACACAGTTCTGTGCTCTGACAGGTGGACCCTCACCCCTCCTTCCTCCAGTATAATTACAGAGCGAATAGATTTAAAGATCAGACTGTTTAAGGTGGCCCTGATTTAACAGCTGTCAGGGGCTCTATTGTCTTCAGGGCTGCGGTGTGACACCAGCGGCGATGAAAAGGCCACAGCCACCCTGCCATTTCTCATAATGGACTTTTAGTTAAAGGACAGGAAAATAATAAGCAGACTTAATCGTGGAAAGCGGGCACCATTTGTCTTTCCTGCCGAATCAACTTTGGAGGGACAAACGAGGGTTAGTTGTGATGAAGAGACAGGGCTGCTCTTTTCATCTTTTCATTCTCACACACAGACAACCGAAACATGAAGACAGCTTGCAATCTGTTTAGTATATATGTATCTGTCTGTCTATCTGTCTGTCTGTCAAATTTCATTGTGTGCTGATCAAGTCAAAATCCAGTAGTTTCCATGTACACATTTCTAAGCTTTTCTATTTCAGAAGGCCGGCTGTGCAAACCAGCATTAGTTTGGAATAGAAAGCTCTCTGACAGAGTGTAAAGAAGCGATGATTAAACACAAACCCAGTCGGAGGAGACACTTTTTGCGGGTCTGCGAGTCTCCAGCGGCTGTCTGATCCTGCGCCTCGCTCGGGGGAAAAAGCAGATTTAATTAAAGCAGAATTAAAGAGCATTGTTATTTTGATTGAAGACACCCGGCTCCTTTCCCTCCACTCTCTCTCACCCGACTGTCCCGGATTCAAGCTGACGGGGTTCGTCGTTGAAGGTTTATTTGAGTACATAGCGTGCATCTGGTGATCTGTTTTCCTGAGCACACATGCAAACACATGCAGGTCTTACTATGTGTTTGAGGAATACAAACGCCATCTTCTCTGCTGTAGATTGAATCTATTTCTGTATTATTGGATAATGAGAAAAGCCTGTATGACACACAGACTGGCACAATATTAGAAGTTAATTAAATTTTGGTAGAGTGACAGAGAAGAACCTGAAGGCAGCATAAGCAACATCGGCCAGACAGGCAAACAACGGCACGTCTATTTCTTCCAGGCCCTGTCCGACTACATGGCGTGAGAGGGGCCCTTCAGACCAGACGTAGACAGACGGAGAGAGAAAAGGAGGGATGGAAGGACAGTAATGAATAGTGTGTCCTGATAATTGCATTAATGATTATTAGGCAGAGCTCAGGGGAAGGTGATGAGAGAGAGAGTTTCTGTCAGCTAACTTTGACAAATGGCTGTTCACTGCTTGGAATATTAATTTGCAAAATAAACTTTAAGAAACGAGAGAAAGAGGAAAAGGGAAGGTCTGTGAAGAATTAATTTGTTTAAACCCCATGAAACTCGTCCATTTTGGAAAAACATCAGAGATGTATTATTTACATGTACGTTTTACATATTTTAAGCGTTTTAATGTTTTAATTGCATGACATCATTGTTTGTGAAGTTCCTTAAAAATAAATGATAGCTTTTCCGGTTATAAGCTTCTAATAATTTAAACATGAGTTTTTAATGAGTGTTTAATTTCTAGAACCACTAGCATGACTATTGTCAAAAAAAAAAAAAAAAACTATTTTCAAAAAAGGAAGAGTGATATATACCTGAAAGTTAGTGGTAGGATTCCTAGTGACAGGTGCTCGGTTAGCACAGGAAGTGTGCGTTTTGAAATGTGCCATTTTGAAGTGGATTCTTAATTTTAGACTTCCAATCACCAGATCCGCAAATAATAAAGTGCTAATCAGCTAATGGCACCACTAGAATGCATACAGCTAAGCTCTTCATTAGCGACTATTGTGAGCTTTGACATGAAATTGTGACTTTGTCAGAATACTCTTAAATGGCCAAAATATGTTTTTTTCTTTTCTTTTTTTTACCAACAGAATGTGCCAGCAGGGGCTAACTGGGCTAGGCTAACTAGCTAAACTTGTTAAACATTTCCCTCCAAACTACACTCTAAAAAATGCTGGGTTGAAAATGGAGAAACCCAGCAATTGGGTTGTTTTAACCCAGCGGTTGGGTTAAAAGTTTGCCCAATCTGCTGGGTAGTTTTATTTAACTCAACCATTACTCATTAACTCATTTATTACTGTATTGCTTGCTTAAAATGAACCGAAAGTATGTTGGAAATGAGCATTTATTAATAAGTTTAATGAATAATAATTAAACAATAAACATTTATTAAGTTGCTAATTAACAAAGATTCACCTTTTGCCTCTAGTAATTGTCTGATTTTTAATTTCCAACCCATTTTGGGTTCATTTTAAGCCAGCCATATAGTAATTTTTAAACAATAGTTGAGTTATATAAAACTGCCCAGCATGTTGGGCAAACATTTAACCCAATCGCTTGTTTTGTCCATTTTCAACCCAACTTAGGTTGTTTTTAACCCAGCATTTTATAGGTTTATCAAGATACCAACATTTCAGCAGACAGTACCAATACCAGTAAAATTTTGTGGTTCTTGTTACCAGTTTTAGTACCAGAGGAAAAACTGTTGAATTGCTTTAAAAAATATTGTCCCGTTTTGTCTCGTCCATTGGTTATCACTGTTAATCATAGTTTCTGGTTCAATCGAACATTTAAATACAGTTGTCAATCCAGAAACTTTGCAGTGTACTTAGGCTTAATCCCAAAAGGCACCCTGAACACTCCTGGTCTTCCTACGAGTCCGCACTTTCGTGACGTAATGCTGCTTTGACTGTCGGGAAGAAGTCTGCCGCGGAGCTTGCACCAGTGCGGGCTCAGCAAAAGTGCGCATTGAGGGCGCATATCGGCCGCAAAGGGGACGCTCGTGAGCACCCTTCTGAAGCCTAAAATTGACAAATGGGACACCATACAGTCTCGTGGACTTAATGGACACGCGCACATGTCAGCCATTGTAAGTCCACAAGGCCGAAAGTGCATAGAAGTATGCCATTTGGGATTCAGCCTTAGCAGCATGAAAAACTAAACTTGTATTCAGATTGTGAATGGGTAATAAATAGAAAGCAAGAGAAAAGCCTCCCTTTATAATCACTAAGGCTATCAATCTTTAGCGCAAGCTAACTGAATTCTGCTCTCTCGCGAAAACTCCCTTTATAATAAAAAATGTCTTACTTGTACAATAAATCTCTTATTTACATCATGTTTACACTTTGTTGGTCATAATGAAAGAAAAATGTGTACATTTTCAGCGGTGTTAAGCAAATTCTGACTAACTTACTGACTAGCACCTCTGATTTGCCATTGTGTTCACGCACTCAACAGATATGATTGTGATTGGCTACAATGTTCAATGCTTGTAAAAACACGCTGTAAATAGAAACCTTTGACACTCAGCAAGCGCTCAAACAAACAAACGAGAGTGTTTGAAAGCAGTGTCTATTAGCGGGTACTGAATATACCCAGTACTCAGTACTACTGGTAGCCTACGGCAGAAATGCTGGTACTGTCAACTTTTTTTTTTTTTTAGTATCATCTGATACCGGTAGAAGTGTTGCCAAGTCTGTGGTTTTCCCACGGAATTGGGCTACTTTAACATGGTTGCCGTGGGTTGTTTTTCATGTCTGCGGGTTGAAGCAACCCCAAATAACATGATAGTTTTTAGTTTTGAGTAGCAATTGGGTGGGTTTTGTTGTGAAAACCTGGCAACCCTGACCAGTAGTATCGCTACATTTGACAACCCTACCCCAAACAAGTATCTTGTTACCGGAAAAGCTATGCTATTTTATAGCAGCAATATGCTTTGTTAGAAGTGGTGCTATGCACTTCCTAGCACTGCATGGCATTATGGGATATGTGTTTACTCTGTGAATGCAGTGAGTTGTCCGATAAAGACAAAAATGGCCGCTTGACGTCATAAAAACGTCACATAAATGTCAGAGGATGATAAGCTGTTTAAACTAGTATTAGTGCCCTTTAAAATATGTTGTGAGTCAATGATCCTCCTTCTCACTCAAATAAAGTGTTTTGATTGGTGTGCAGTTGGATTTTGCCCTCTGCGTTGACAGCAACATCTTTGACCCCACATACCAGGTGTCCCCTCAGACGGTGATAACAGCACCTCAACAACTTTTCCCCTAAAACTCACACATGTAGTGGAGAATAACACCCTGCTTAATGCCAGGTGGCTGTCGACTGAAGACATTTTTCACATAAATCAAACTGCCATTGGGCTTATCAATAACAAGTCAATTAGCAGGCAGAGAGAGGCGCGGATCTCTAGGGGTCACTGCTTGTTTGTTAGATGGACATCTGCAGCTCTGTTTGCTTCACCATGGCAACAGACCTACAGTTTCTCTCTGTTTTTCTGTCTCAGTTTCTCTCGTTCTTTAGGTTTGTGAAGACGGAAGGCTCTGGCAGGCCAAACTACTGCTTTAAAGTGCAAATTTCACCCAGAAATTCTGTCATTTACTCACCCTCTTGTTGCTCCAACCCCATTTGACTTTTCCTTCGTTGAAACACAAAAAGATTGCATGTACATTTTGTTTTTGTTTTGTTTAATAGTGTAAATCACAATCCAATTTCATTGTATAGAAAAGAGCAGCTTGGACATTTAGCAAAATACCTCTTTTGTAGGCTATTCTTCAAAAGAAAGAAAGTCATACAGGTTTGAAAACGACGTGAATAAATGATAACAGATTATGTCAATAAACATGCACACATCACATGTGACCTCTATCATGATCAATCAAATGCAATATGTCACCTTTGTTTTTCAAGCCCTCAAGGAGTCTTTGTAAAGGATGAAGGAGCGCTTGTAAAAACTGGTATTTTCAATGACCTTTCTAATTTTGCTCAGTTTATAGACTTGGCTATTATTATCTGGCCGAAAGCAACTGTCTTTTGCATAAAAATGACTTTCCGTCCCTTTATTACTCACAATAATGAGGCTTTATTTATTTCCTCTGTCTCATTCTCTCTGTCTGTTCGTCCATTTTAATGGATTTAAATAATTAATTATTTTTCATGTGTGCAGTATTATATGGGTCATTCTAGAGTATGATTGTTGTTGTAAATATTAACAGGGAGTCAGTCATTTTTTATACATTTATATATAGTGTACAAATGGAAGCCATGTTGTACAATGACCTACACTGTATATTATTTATGATGTTTTCTCTTTGTTTGGTTTGCAGAAGTTGTGGCTCTCAGATGAGACAGGCCACATAATGCTTGCAGGCACTTGGTAACTATTTAATGACCAGTCTGTCAGAATAGCACCGCAGAAATGCACAAGACCAATTACAGCACAGTGACTATTCTGCAAATACACCCTTGATTTATTTATCAAAAATAAATCCCTTTAATTCATATTTGTTGATGACACCAACACCGTTCATAGTGGGACTGCAACAGGGCCCACTTGTAGAGTTAATGCTAATTATAGTGACATCCTAGTTTTCCCTACTATGGATAATTTGTTTAAAAAGTCTCTACGTCTCAGCAGGATTCTGAAATTGTGAAATGCAGCTGGACTATACCCTATATTTGCTATGCTTTTCCAACTTTTGAATACACCATAAAGGACATTTTAGTCAGTCAGCTTTGAGTAGATGGTTGTCAGCTCTCTTTTAAATGTATTTCTCTGATCTGATGTGTTTTAATGGTGTCTGTTTTTCTATATAGAGGGGGATCAAATAGCAGAGCTGCAAAATGTTGGCATGGACCACCTGCTGAAGATAAGTTTCAGAGAGTGCCGGGGGAAAACAGCAGGGGGATGTGTTAGTTTGTATCCATGAGCCTTGTACTGATACTTGTTTATGATGCAGAATGTGCATGTGTGTTTGTGTGTCTTTAAAATACATGATTTATGTTGTGTTTTGGAGTGTCTGTGTATGGTTGTGCAGATGTCGTCTCATATTGGTGTATATGCGTGTAAGGGTTTACTTTGAAATAGTTTGTGGACAAAATGTCCTAGAAGTTTGCTAAATATTACACAATTTGTCCATCTTGATTTGAAAAAAAAAAAATAGTTTTTTAGGATTAAAGTTAATATATATGTCAATTATAATTAGCATAATGTAAAAACAAACAAGACGTCTATGGCATGCCCTCATTAGGTAGCTTAGTAAATGTGTGTGTCTGTGTGTGTTTGTGTGTGAATGTGGTTAGCATCACCCCCACCCCCTTCCCGAGACCTCCAATGTTTCTCAGGTGTTAAAATGTGGCGGTTAAGGACCCCACAGTGAGGTATAAATAGGACTCTCTTCCTATGGAGAGAGACAGTCTTTTATAGGAGCACCAAGTGACTGAGATCCAGCCAGCCACTCTTAGATAGAGAGCCTGGAAGACATCCACACTCAGAAACCCACTAGGCCTCCCCTGTGCCCCCACGCGGAAAGGCCCCAGGGGAGAATTCGCCAGCTGAGCCTCAAAAACAAGGTAGGACAACCCAGCTGACTGACAGACTGAATGCTCTCAGCTGTTTTTGTGTATGCATGTCTCAATAGTTCACTTGAGAGCTGATAGCTGGAGAGACCCAGGGTGCAAACACAAAAGCTGAGAGGGAGAAAAAGAAAAAGAGAGAGAGACAGAGAGAAAATGCCAGCATGTACTCACCATGGGAGTATTATGGTAAGCGCTTGTTGATTTATTGATCAGGAAAGAGGACCGTTTTACATTGTTGCAGATGGGATGAGAGAGGAGCGTCACATCCTGACAGTTGTTTTGAGAATCTGCAAGGGTTTGACAGCTACTGCTAGTCCGAAGTGACTTCTGAGCTAGTCCTTGTTTTTATTTGCGTGTTTATGCATATCTTTGTACTCAATGAGTGACATGGTTGAAACACAGGATAGAGTCTGTTTCATAGGGAATGGCTGGCATTACAATTTCCCTTCATCTGACTTCAGTGAATGGCTGTGCGTCATAAGACTTGACTCTCTCTCTTTCTCTCGAGCAATCCGTTAAATGCCAGCAAGCTCCTCTATGGACTTAAACTCCTGTTTCAGCACAGTATATGACTATTATAACTGATTGACAGCCCTAGAGGTGTCCATTTAGCAAACCCTTGGCACCTGAGAAAGATGAGGGTGGGGCAAAAAATGAAACAAAAGATGAGGGATAGAAAAAAAGGACATGGTGGGTCCCTGAGCGAGAGTGTTAGGAAGGAGAGAAATGAAGTTTTCAGCAGTGGATCGATTTCTGAACGCTTGTCTCATGCATTTTACAGAGGCGCTAAATGCCACTTATGGTATAATGCTGTACTCTAGGTCAGAGCAAAGCTCTCATGCTTGGGCTGGGATTTCAGGGCTGCTTTTAACAAACTACGGCAGTAGACTTAAGTAAATCTGTCTGATTGTGTCACAGCCTTAGAAATAATGTTGTTTTGCTCTTCTTTTGTGGATTTGTAAGCCCGAAACCCCCTTTTTCTATTACACCTAAGAATATTCCTTGGCAGCCAAACTAATCTCATAGTCTCATAAACTCTCGATTCATAAAGAATTAATCTTATTCCTTCTCACTTTCTTTTCTCTCTCTTGAAAGCAGCTGAGACTAAGCTGACGCCATGGAGAAAGGGAGGTGGAGTTCTGAAGATGCTCCCAGAGCCTCCATGCCTGACGAACTGTCTCATCCCAAGTTTTCGGAATGGAAGTTTAAGCTCTTTAGGGTCAGGTCCATGGAGAAGGCCCCTCTGTCTAATGAAACACCGGTGGAGAAGGAAAACCAGCCTAAGGTGGAGATAGAGATGGCAGGCTCTCCAGGCAGTGTTATGAAGCTCTGTTTTGGAGGGAAGAGTAAGGAAAATGTGGAGAATACTCAAGGGAGAGTGGACCTTAAGCTGCAGGAGATTGACACACATATGAATCTTCTCAAGTGAGTCTAATGATAATATTGAGTCATTGATGAGTTCTGAATGTTGATTTGACTTGTGCATATTTGGAAGCATATCAATATTAATCAAGAGTCAATTTTTACTTGCGTCTTTTGCAGAAGCCTGTGTCGCCTTTGTGGCCTCTCAATACGGAAGACTAAAGGTCCGTCGCATGAAGTCCAAGGAGACTTGGAAGAGTCCAGTCGGTGCGCCTTGCGCAAGATGGGCTGCAAGTTTGTGACTTGGCCGGAGGTGATCTTGAAGGTCTTCAAGGTGGACGTGACAACCGACATGGAGACAGTACATCCGTCTTTGTTTTGTCACAGATGCTGGACTGCTGCCATGAGGGGAGGGGGTTTCTGTTCTTTCACTAGGACCCTTATCCCAGACTGGAAGCCCCATACTTCCCACTGCAACCTCTGCTTCCCTAAGAAGAGCTCTTTTCAGCGAATGGGAAGGAAGCGGGCCAAACCACTTAAAGGTGCACACAGCCTTCCAAAGAGAATCAAGAGGGATTCCCCAGAAACTGCAGGTGCCAGTAGATTGTGGAGACAGACCACAGAGAATCCTGCAGGATCAGGTGGGAAAGAATGGTTAAAACTATCAGTTCAGAGAGGACAATGGGTAAAGAATATCACACAATGCCAGAAGGACCATCTAAGTGCTAAGCTCATCCCTCCCGAAGTCCCAGCAGACTTGCTACGTGCCGTTATTTGCCAAGTGTGTGATCACCTTCTTTCCGACCCTGTCCAGTCACCGTGTCGGCATCTGTTCTGTCGGGTCTGCATAGTAAGGTACAGTCGAGCTTTGGGCCCGAACTGTCCCACCTGTAACCAACACCTGAACCCATCCCACCTGACCAGGCCAGCCAAGTTCTTCCTTGCCACCCTCAGCTCTCTCCCTCTGCTCTGCCCCAGCGAAGGATGCAGCGACTGGGTCCGATTGGACTCCTTTAGGGAACACTGCCTCAACCACTACCATGAAAAAGAGTCCCAAGAAGAACAAACACCTTCAGAGCAGAATCTCAATGGGTACTTGCCAATCAACAAAGGTGGGCGCCCTCGACAGCACCTGTTGTCGCTGACCCGTCGGGCTCAAAAGCACAGGCTGAGAGACTTAAAGAACCAGGTGAAGATGTTTGCCGAAAAGGAAGAAGGAGGGGATGTGAAGTCTGTCTGTTTGACGCTCTTCCTTCTGGCACTGAGAGCCGGGAATGAACACAAACAAGCAGATGAACTGGAAGCTATGATGCAAGGTACTGCCAAGAAACATGTCACCCACAATATGTGACTGTCAAAGCAGTCGTTGTCAAATAAATACAACTAGAATGAACAGATAATGCATTATTGACTTACTCATGTAAGCTTGAGAGCAACCAAGAATAAGAATGTATAACGTTTTTACAACCTAATATGTGGCATCGTTTGTTTTGTAGAATGAACTAGCCTAATTTGCAATGCCTGACTGCATTTAATTGTATTCATTTTTCATAGAACAACATGTAATTTTACACAATTATGTTCACATTTACTACCTGCAAATAGATATGCAAAATGAATTAAACACATCCATGAGGTTATCTACACACACAAAAATTAATGAATTCTTTTCTTATGTGCCTCACTGTAAATTTAAATAGAAAAAGCACAACTTTACTGAATGTGTGTTTGTGTGTGTGTGTGTGTGCGTACAATACACAATAACAATTCTTGTAAAGAGCCTGTTAGGCTGAAAACAACATCAGTAGCCCTTGTATCTGCAAATGACATAGATACTTCTTCACCCCCAGGGGAACAGGGCCCAGCTGGTGTCTGTTTTCATCAGCAGCCAATATCAGTATTTCCAGCCCAGCTGAGTCACCTCTCTTCTAACTTAAGCATTAATAATCTCTCTGATCTAGAACAATTAGGACATATTCCATGCTTTAATTTTAATCAGAATTACAAAATATTGTAGCATTCAATTGCTGGTGCTCTGAAATCGGTCCATAAATGCACATAATCACACATTCAAGCTCACAGTCTCACATATTTTGAGTTTGTTCTAGGTAAACAGTTCTATGAATTAAAACTTCTAACTCTTATCTCACACAGTTTTGTTTTTCCTCTGTATTCTCTTTCAGGCAGGGGATTTGGTCTGCATCCTGCAGTGTGTTTGGCTATAAGGGTCAACACCTTCCTTAGCTGCAGTCAGTACCACAAGATGTACCGCACTGTGAAGGCCACTAGTGGCCGCCAGATATTCCAGCCCCTGCACACTTTACGCAATGCTGAGAAAGAGCTTCTCCCTGGGTTCCACCAATTTGAATGGCAACCAGCTTTAAAAAACGTTTCCAGCTCCTGGGATGTGGGCATCATTGACGGCCTCTCTGGTTGGACAACCTTTGTTGATGATGTCCCTGCAGATACCATCGCCAGACGATTCCGCTACGATGTGGCACTAGTTTCTGCATTAAAAGACCTGGAGGAGGACATAATGGAAGGACTAAGAGAGAGGAGGCTAGATGACAGCATGTGCACCTCTGGCTTTACTGTGGTGGTGAAAGAATCATGTGATGGTATGGGAGATGTCAGTGAGAAGCATGGAACTGGTCCAGCGGTTCCTGAGAAGGCAGTGAGGTTTTCCTTCACAATCATGTCCATCTCCATCCGAGTTGAGGGTGAGGACAATGGCATCACCATCTTCCAGGAACAAAAGCCAAACTCTGAGCTCTCTTGTAGACCTTTGTGCCTCATGTTCGTGGATGAGTCCGACCACGAGACCCTGACAGCCATTTTGGGACCTGTGGTAGCAGAGCGGAAAGCCATGACGGAAAGTCGGCTTATTGTATCTGTTGGTGGTCTGCTACGCTCATTTAGGTTCTTCTTCCGGGGCACAGGCTATGATGAGAAGATGGTTCGTGAAATGGAAGGGCTAGAAGCATCAGGCTCCACTTATATATGCACACTCTGCGACTCAACCCGAGCTGAAGCCTCTCAAAACATGGTGCTACATTCCATCACACGTAGCCATGATGAAAATCTTGAGCGCTACGAGATCTGGAGGACAAATCCTTTCTCCGAGTCTGCTGATGAACTCCGTGACCGGGTCAAAGGTGTTTCCGCCAAGCCTTTCATGGAGACCCAGCCTACTCTGGATGCCCTGCACTGTGACATAGGCAATGCGACTGAATTCTACAAGATCTTTCAGGATGAGATCGGTGAAGTCTACCAGAGGAGCAATCCGAGTCGAGAGGAACGCCGTCGTTGGCGGTCAACCCTGGACAAACAGCTAAGAAAGAAGATGAAACTCAAGCCTGTGATGAGGATGAATGGAAACTATGCGCGTCGGCTGATGACACGTGAGGCTGTAGAGGCGGTCTGTGAGCTGGTCCCTTCCGAGGAACGACGTGAGGCACTACGGAGACTGATGGAACTCTACCTTCAGATGAAGCCGGTGTGGCGTTCCACCTGTCCATCCCGAGACTGCCCTGACCAACTCTGTCGATATAGCTACAACTCTCAGCAATTTGCTGACCTCCTTTCCACCACGTTTAAGTACCGCTATGATGGAAAAATTACCAACTACCTCCACAAGACACTGGCCCATGTTCCTGAGATTGTTGAGAGAGACGGGTCTATCGGAGCATGGGCCAGTGAAGGCAATGAGTCTGGGAACAAGCTGTTCAGACGTTTTCGGAAGATGAATGCAAGGCAGTCCAAAACGTATGAACTTGAAGATGTTCTGAAACACCACTGGCTGTACACCTCCAAGTATCTTCAGAAGTTTATGGAGGCTCACAAGAATTCAGAAAAAGCAATGCAAGCCACATTCAACCCAGAAGAAACCCCAGATGAAGTTGATGTCACTCTTGAAGTTCCAGATTTTTGAGTTTTTCTCTGATTGACTTTCTTTAATGGACCGTTTTTCTTGATAATGAAAATATTGTTCAGTAATTGATTTTATTTCTTGAGATGAGATGTAATATCACATTTAATGGCTTTATTATTCACTTCATTATTTTTTGAAGCTAGTGCATAAACGTGAGCTAAATTGTTTTATGGCAGAGATAAAATTATATGGGCAGAGCTTTTTTTCCTCCCCAGATTTTACGGGCAAATTGTCTGTGTTTTATCTCTTGCTGTTTGTGAAATATGAGGGATTTTATTGTATTGCCAGGTTGTGACAACTTCACGAATTCATACAAAATGGTTGTTTATGAAAATGTATGAGGGAGTTGTAAGTCACTGAAATTGTGTTAAAGGAACCCCACATTTATGATGGCTGTACTAATATATCACACAGGACAGAGACAAAATGAAATTAGAAAACGCAAATTGTCTCCTTTGCAGGAGGTCTAGAGAGAAATGGGTTATTTTAGCAATGCAGTATTTTGATGGTGCTCAATTGGTCCACAAATGACTCTGAACACCCACAGACACTATGCCACAGCATTTGCACATTTATTTAGACCCTACCCTATAATCTACCTCAGTCTTCAATCCTACAGGTTCCTCAGGACATTTGCACCATGCCATTCACACAAACACATTTTCAAATATTCTTGAAGAAATGGCAGTGTATTTTACACAATAAAACCTATTGACTATCGTCAGAATTTCTTTGTTTTGCAGTTCAGAGATATGTGCTGTGTTCACCTCAAACTTGTACCTCAGTTTATTAATCATTTTGTTTCATAGTATTAGGTTTAATTCATTGCGTTTATTGTGTTCTCTTAAACCGAGAGGATTTCAGTGATCCACTTTTTACTTTATAAATGCATTTTATTTCTTTTTTTGACTTGACTTGAATTGATTGATTTCTTTGTGAAGTGACTTTACTGATTTCTTTGTCATAATTTGATTGATTTCTTTGTGTCATGATTTGAATTATTTCTTTGAATTATTTGATATTACACATTATAAGACATTTTTAAATGCTTGAATTTTTTCCTTTCAATTAATAAAACTACTTTGGGTACTTAGTTGTTTTTTTGTTGTTGTTGTTGTTTTTTTTAAATAAACCAAAGGTACCTTGCATAATTATATTCAAACTCATATGCTTTAAATAATTCTGTTTAAATTGCTTTATGTTATTTTTTTTAATTTGAAATAAAACACTGCATTGCACAAAGGCACTGGTGATGTTCTTGTAGTGACCTATCATTTTTTTTCTTTTATTGTGCAAGAACATTACAGTGATTGTTGTAATTCATGAACTTATGGACTTTTTCTTAATTATTGAATATAATTGTTTTGTAATAAATGACACTTTACTCCAATTACATCTGGTAAATAAAAAAAGAAACAAGGCAAAAATTTGAGATTGTCAATTTTTCTTTGTTTTTTTTTGTGTTCCATTCACATTCAAGAACATGCATTTTATATATATATATATATATATATATAAATATTAGTGCTGTCAAACAATTAATCGCATCCAACATAAAAGTTTGTGTTTACATAATATATGTGTGTACTGTGTATATTTATTATGTTTATATAAATACACACACATATGTATATATTTAACAAAAATATATTTATATATAAAATATTTATATATAATCTAAATGTTTTATATATATATATATATGTTATACATGTATACATATATATAAATATTTCTTAAATATATACATGTATGTGTGTGTATTAATATATACATAAAAATACTCCCGCTCATGTTTTTGACTAATCTATTGTGTTTCTGTATATAATTATAAGCATAACAACATGAGGTTAAAATATATTCTCTTTATAATTCTCTTTATTTAAGCAGAAAATCATACTCCACAAGCGTTTCCCCGCATTTTTTTTTATTTTTATAAAAAAGCAATAAATCATCAGCTTAGTAATATTAAACAAGACTTGTAAAAAAAAATGCATTTAATACTGCCATAAGCATATTCATTTAATTAATTCATTTCTGTTGTTCCTATCAGTATGAAAAATACACTTCTCCAATTTCCTGGTAATATAAAACTATAAAAATGTTAATAGCATGATATATAACAGAACAGAACAACAATTCAGTCAAAAAGTCTTCGCAGAAAGCTCTTCTTAGCAGGGGTCATTTTCAGTGAGACTGGAGCCTTGCGATGGGTCATCTTCATTGGGACTCTCTTCAGTGGCATCATCTGGCGTGGTGGAGTCATCTCCTGCTTGGGCAGGCCTCCGTGATCCAAGCAGAAATACTTGCTGCTGTCTTGAGAGAAGCGAAGCAAAAGGCTTTCAGGGAGCTCCATGCACTGGGCATGGACCCAATGTCCACCTTCACCCCTGGAGCAGAAGATCATGGCAGGTCGGGTGAGCTCAGTGGAGTAGTAGGGCTCCCAGATGTTGGGGTCCACCTGGCAGTTGAGGCAGCACTTGATCCAATAGCCTGTCTGAGATTCATCCTCCTCATCTTCCTCGTTGTAGGTGTCGCCCTCTCCATCACTGCTAAACTCCAACTCATGAGGTTCTCGGCCAAAGTAGAGCTCCTCAGAGTCTTCCAAAGGTGCAGAGTCCTCAAAGTCAGTGGACTCCTGGCTGCATCCCTGAGTTGACACTTCTCCATCTTGTTCCTTCTGGAAGCTCACCTGGTAGAAATGGTAGGCATCTGGTGGGGTTGGGTTTCCTTCTGAGGGGACTGCAATCAAGGCACTTCCTTTGCCCAGGCTGCCGCCAAACCAAGTACGGCTGTGGCTTATTTCGCTGGTCCACTGTGGAGGTTCGCGTGGCTCCATGTGGACTCCGACATCGTCCAGGCCAATGTAGGTGCACTCCATGCGCTTTTGAGTCTCAGACTGGTACCCTCCGAAAACGATGTACTCATGATAGCCAACGGGAGTGGTTATGGCACTGGTAATGGAGAGACCTTCTTGAAGAACAGTACAGGTGATGACAGGGCTTCCTAGGAGAAGCTCCACACGTAGGCGGATCAAACGAGGTGGTCGGCAATCGGAGCTGAGAATATGACCACCCAGGAAGTAGACACAGTCCTCTCTTGCTAGAGCTACGTGAAATGACTGGCCATCGGTGAGCTCGGGGAGGGTGTGGGCCGAACTGCAACCAAACTCTAGGTCAATAAGGAAGACTTGAGGTGGACAGTCCACCACGCTGTTCCAGTTCTCCGTGGTCCTTTCGGTGGGGGGCATATAGGACCTGCCGCCAAACAGAACGCAGGCGGTCTTCCCTCGGCTATGGATCACGCTGAGGGTATGACCGTATCGAGCGCTAGGGACGTCTCCAACCAGCTCTTTTTCTTGACATCGCAATGTGACTTTACGATTACATCCTCTACTGTCTATACTCAACATGTAGAGACTTGAAGACAGTTCGTTGTTGGGTGTTCGGCCACCATGAATGAGGTAACATTCAGGGCTGCCATCACGAGACTCAAAATGAGCTACCGCAGGACATCGGAGGGGAGGGAGATAACAGGAGTTGTTTGAAAATGAAATGGCTCGCAGCTTAAGTTCTCCTTTTTTTATACGTACACCAAATACACCAGTTGGACATGAGCGTTTCGGCCAGCCCTTTTGACCAAAGAGGTAAACGTCACCCTCCAGCTCTAGTAAGGAGAAGCCTGGTTGCACAAGGCCAGCACAGTTCACAGCAGTTAGAGGCTCTAAGGACATCTTTCTGCAGGGAGCTGCGTAAAATATAATTGAAAAAAACAAAAAAACATTATTTTAATTGCTAAAACAAATATTACATGATAAAATTCAGGTCAATTGCACAGATAGCATGTATACCAGCATAATACTCTTCCTATTAGTAAGAATAGTATGCAATTAACTTTTTTTTTTTTTTTTAAATCAAAGTATGAAAAAAATGCGGAACCATATAACCCTTTCCGTTTTCATAATAACACAGAAACATTCCCACAGGAAACATGTTGTAGTTTTCCTTATTACCGCTTCTCTTAGAGAATCACGTTAAGCTTGGAATAAAACGACTACATTACCCAGCATTCAGTGCGAAAATGGCGTCTCTCGTTCTACATTTAAACGGTACGTCTGAGACATTTTCACAAGCTTTGAACTCTCCTGTTCTCTTACTGTCTTCTAGCAATTAGCAGCGTTTCTCCTTTTTACACATTTTAGATTCTTTTTAATGTCTTTAAGTAATCAAATTACAGATTTTTTTTATTTATTAAACAAGTAAGCAAGCGCTGGCTGTCATCACTAGTGCAACACTACAGCTAATTGAAGATGAAAATCTTTTAAATCGCTATAGGCTATACTTTAATAAGTATACTATAAAAACCCGTATTTACCTACATGTTTATTTTGATTCTACTCTATATGGCACCAGAATACCACATACATTTCTAAATATTACATATATAGGCTAGTCTTCATCCTAATAACATGTAACGTTATATTTCTTACCTCCTGGTCAATGCACTCCGAAATCTGGGAGCTGTTTGGTGCTGCTAACTTTTATTTGAGATATTAAAGCAAATGGTTTAGTGACAGTGGAAGAGGTTCAGTGTGTTTGTGAAGGTTGACTGGCTCATCTTGAGGTTAACTGTCTGTAACTGCTGCAAACAACAGGTGTTTGAACACAACTCGCACAAGTTTGAATGAAAACAAGCACAAACTCAGTGTATCATTGGCTTGTGTATTAATATGGACTTTATGTTTGTGTTTTACAGTTCAGTTGATGATTCATTCACTTAGCAATTTGCAAATCAGCTGGGTTGTAAGTATGGATCTCCCAGATGTAACTTTCATCTTCCAAAATGTACACTTACCATGGTGATACTGTGTATATGTAGCGTGATTGCCACTTGTAATAATAATAATAATAATAATAAATATATATATATATATATATATATATATATGGGTCATTGACAAATAAGGTTTTTAAAAGTGTAAAAAACATAATAGAGATATAATTAATTTTGAAGTTTTATTAAGTATTAACAATGAGATTTTTTTTTTTTTTTTTTTTTTTTACAATCAATTAACACAATTAATTTGTCACCAAAAAAGTCATTCGGTTTAAACAAAATTTCGGTTTTACCGTATGACACATTTGGTTATACCGAATGATGATATTTTTAAACAGTGCTAACAGACTGATATTTAGCTTGCTAGCAAAAGGACAATCAAACATTTTAAATTTAGTACAAGTTTTTAAAATATTAAAACATTTTCCATGTTTTACCCAATGACGTGATATTTCGTTTGAATGATGTCACATCCTGTCACATGATATTGACCACATGACTTGATCCAAAATGGTCCCTTTATATTGGTTACTCCAAATGACATCAATGAAATTCATTTTTCTGGACATTGTTTCTTATAACAAGGCTACGACTTCTACACATAATTTTAATACCATTGTGCACTATGTTGATATATGATGTTATAAAATCATGCCAGAATAAAATATATACACATTTATTACATTTTAAGATATTTTAATCACAAATGAAATGGCTGTATTGGCCTTTGGACGGTTAAACCGAATGACCTTTTGACACTTCAAAATCTTTAAAATACATTTATATGTAGCAAAATATAATTAAAACCTTTTGGATTCAATAAAAGAGATCTAGTTGTACTACCTTACATACTTTGGATGTCATATCTTTGTTTTTTATTATTATTAAGGCCTTTGGACGAAAAAATGACCCATCACGTCATTGACCATATATATATGTACATATATATATATATATATATAGCTCCCTTTTATAACTCAATTAAACATCACATGTTTAATAACTCAAATATAGTTAAGTTATAACTCACATATAACTCAGTTAAACATCAAATATCTTTTATTGGCTGAGATTGCTTCACGTTGCACAGATTTTCGTGTGCAATCACACAGATTTTGGGTTCTTTTCTATCATGACCTGCATTCGACACCAAAATCACGCTCTTCATAATGCATCTGTGACAGTGCAGCCCGTCTCTATGTAATGTGCTGTTAAAATAGTCTCCTCTGTGTATCTGAGTGGTCTGTGCAATCAGGTTCAGTGAGGAGCAGAATGATTCACTCTCATTACACCAAATACCGAATGCGTGAGTCACACATCAAATTTTGGCAGGAGGGGTAGCTCGGATTTGTAAAAATACTCCTTATTTCCCGCAGGCTTATATTTGCATTTACTGTTTCTGCTTGGCGGCTCTTTAAAGGAACGAGAGAAATTAGGCGACTGGTGTTGAAGGAAAGTGAGAGAGAGAGGGAGAAGAAGGGAACAGCTGTGCCGGTCTCATTAGCATAATGTTTTTGTGTTTCAGGGGGCTGTGCGCGTTTGCGCGAGCCCTCGTGCAGTTGTGTGTTTGTTTTGGAGGCCGAGAGATGTGTGTGCGAGAGCGCAAAACAAAGACCCGTAACCACGAGTGCCTGGAAGAACAGTGAAAAACACAAACAGCGGAGCACCTGTGTCTGAAGAGCAGGGCCATGAAGAAGAGGCTGAGCGACTCCCCTGAGGCGCAAAACAAAATAAAGAATTCCTCCGGTGTCTCCAAGCACATAGGAGAGCTTTATTCTCCCGCTGAAGTGCACTTACATGCCGGTGTTCACACTTACAGATGCAGTAAAACAAACCTGTTGAGTCCTGGAGTGGATTTGCATAAGGCATAGGCAAATAAATGCTGTTGTTTGCCAGCTCTGTCACAAAGAGACGGAAGGGAGACAACAAAACAAAACTACAATGCTTGCATTATAATGAACGAATATATCACTTTCAGAGTACCTCACTGATTGTGATATAGCACGTAGTTTCTTGTATTTGGTGTCCGATTCATTTTAAAGAATCAATTTGTTCAAATCATTAAAGACAACATACAATGAAAACGGACCCTTTTGCTTTCTACATGTTACTGGTACAATATTTTAAAGAAAAACATTGTTTTTGAATGGTTACTTTTCATTTTCACTTCTCTGTTTTAACCATATCGTTGTCGTGTAAACGTACCCTCAGAGACGTTCTCCGTCTACACTACACGAACGAAAACGTATGTCACATGACACATTGTGCATGCGCGTAGAAGTGTAAACAGCTGCTTCTTGCGCATGTAGGCAGCTGCAGTATTAAAAAAATGCAGAGTTTAACTGTACAATGGCTGCTAAAAATGACAACAAAGCCAGCAAAGATCGCAGTTCAGTCTCAAATGTTATTGTTTACACGGTTGTCAAGGATACGCAGAACAAACGTGGGCAGCCACGCCATCGTTTTCAAAAGTCTCCGTTTTGGTCCATTTATACTGAAACGAACCCCGGCGTTTTCAAACTAAAACGGGGTCTGCAGCGTTTTCGAAAGTGTCCGTTTTCGAGGTTCGAAAACGTGACAAACAGGCGTAACCGTAGCAAAACTTAAGCGGTTTAAAACGAAAACGCACTAGTGTAAACGGGGCCTTAGTTAACAAAAACGACATTGGTATACTGTATTCTTTTAAAAATAGTATGTGAAACCTTTGGTAGTTATGAAAAGCTGATATATTATTGCTGGTTCGTTTGTCACGCTGAAAATGGAAGGTCAAGTCAAATGCAACTGGTATAGAGGACTTCGCTTTTCGACTGCACTTTTTTTTTTTGGCAAATCTGGGTATTCCATACATGCAGAAAATGTGAAACAGTCTATATACTGTATACTGCAGAAATAGTATGGAAGTATTCCAAGAGGAAGAGGTTGACCAGCAGTACAGCTGACGCCTGAAGCCTTGCAAGGATTTGCGCTGTATTATTGATAGAGGAGTGTAATTAGACTCTAGTGTAGCACCTGTTTCTGTCCCTGCTAATGTTGTGCCACCTGAAGAAGGCTCTCCCTGGGGCGTGTTCGTGATGAATGGCATGGCGACAGCTCGGAGTTTCTGACGATCATCACGCCATTCTTCATTATATTTTAATGTCACGGCAATCACTGCCCGCCCCCCTTCCCAGCCGTCATTGATTGTAATTAAGCTGAACTTCAAAATGATAATTTCATTCCAATCAGGGTTAATTCAGCTATAATGCATATCGCAGATGATAAGTGACCTGTAAAGAAGTGCAGCCCAGCAGGATCCCTTCATCATTTTTTTTTTTTTTTCTCAGGTTTTTTATACCAATACTTCCTTTTCATTTGGCCTGGTTCAGACTCTCTGGTTATCTTCAAGGTTTGCTTGGTGTACACAAATGTCTCTTTTAAAGGGGACCTATAATTTTACAAGATGTAATATAAGTCTCTGGTGTCCCCAGAATGTGTCTGTGAAGTTTAAGCTCAAAAAACCACACAGATAATTTATTATAGCTTGTCAAATTTGCCACTATTTGGGTGTGAGCAAAAACATGTCGTCCCGTCGCAAATTAGCTGTTGCTCCAAAAGCTTTAACAGCTCGCATCTCGGTTGCTCAACAACAACAAAGCCGGAGAATCTCACGCAACCAAAATGAGGATTGTCAGTAACAGTGTTCAGCCTTACATTGTTCAAACCAGAATCGGACACTGATGGAGAGATTCAGGAAGAAGTTACAACTTTTAGAATGCAACTGGACGTTTCTGAACGGTTAGTGGATAAATTTATGTAGTTTCTGTGGAGTTGATTCAACTCATCGACTAGCATGTGCCGTCATGTTAATCTTTAAAGTTAATCTTAATGTTAGTCCAGCGTTAAATTGACCCTCGTTTGTGAAACAGTCCAGCGTAAAATGACAGCATGGTAACAACACTCTATACAACAACTCTTCCTCTTCTCTAAAGCAGCCCAACATGGCCTCACCCCCTTTGTTGCCTGTTCTCGGGGACAGGGTTTATGCAAATTTTAGGGTTAGTGATGTCACTAACCCAGGAAGAATCTCGTTGTAGTCCCTACCAGCTGTTTGTTGTAATCCTTAAACAGTGAATTCTTTAAAAGAAAATATCTCCCTTTGCATTGAACTTTGAGCGTCGTAACTTTGCAGATGTTGTTTATGCTCAAACAGCAACATTACACACTAACTAAAGTTAAAAAAGTGAAATCATAATCAACCACCCTTTTAAACAAAATTTGCTTTCCGCAGGCGCCAGGCGGTAAAAGTGAAATGTACATTGTGCCAGGCAAATAGTGAATCTCTCTCTCTGTTTCTTTCTGCATCTCTTCTCAATGTGGATAGGTTTGACAGGATGCCAGGTTTAGTTAATGGTTCAGTTGTGGACAACCATGACCAAGCCATGACTGAAGCTCTGGAGCAGTTCTGCAACTCCCCGGAGCAAACGTACGAGCAGTTCCTGTCCACCTTCACGTACCTGAACCCAGGTGAGCATACTGAATGCCACATACATCTTCTTTCCTCTGATACGTCTGTAAATCCTTTGCCTGTGGTCTTCACTGTCGTATCCCATTGCAGAGATTGTGAGGGATCCGCGTTTGACTGCTCCTAGAGGACATGGAGACTCGTCCGACAGAGAGATGGACAGCAGCCGAGAGCGACAAAGAGAGGATGGAGTGACAGAGATGGAGGAGAGTGTATACCAAAGGATGGGACAGGCGAATCGCTGCTCACCGACTGCTGATCAGGAAGAGGTCACAGCCTTATAGATCTAAACCGCTCAAACCATCAGTCTTTACTGGGAGAGGTTCAGGCAGACCTCTCCTTCCCTTCAATCAAAGATAAAAAAAAAATTAAGTCTACTGCATTAGCCTCTGCTCTGTTTAGCAAACACACACACACATACAGGTCCTTCACTGCCCAGCACTGTTTCTGAACTCTCTGAAACGCTTCGATTGTAGTCTTGAGTTTTCTTCTGGAAAGTACACGTCACAATATTCCTCATTTAAAAATTCCTGCCCAAGGCATACACAAAAAAAAAGGCCTGGTAGAGTTGGGCTAGTAGTGTGTTGAAACTCGCGGTTAAGGTAAGGGCCGTGACCAGGGTTTGACATTAACACCCGCCAAATGCAGGTGGATTTCAGCAGTGGCGTGTAACGCAGTCACTCCTACTAGCCACATTGGCGGGTTGAGTTTTATATATAATATATACATTTTTCAATTGTAGTCTTTTAAAAAGGCATCTGATATAATAAACTAAGTGCAGTGTAGTGTTGTCAAAAATATTGATTTTTCGATACATATCGATACTGAAATATCTGAAACACTTCCAATAATAATTTTCCGCAGAATAGATACATGATACCAGCTGCGCTTTCTCGTTCTCTCATCTCTCTGACAGCAAGTTGACACACAAACCCGCCTCCCCTCACTCACTTGTTTCATTTGCTTCAGATGAATATTGTTGGCATTACAGGGCTTGAATTGCTTGTATTGCCCATAATTTTACACATTCCTGCAGATTTTATGTTCACACCCAAAGTGCGCGCACATAAAGCCGCCTCCCAGTACTAATTTGAGTTCTTTTTCATTGCTTATTGTGCTTAAATGGTCAAATACACACAAAATAATGTTAAAACAACGGTCTTGGCGAGTATTCATGTAAACACAGTCGGTTATGTTTTAAGTGAACGTAAACAGTTGAGAAAGAAAACATGTGTAACTGTATAATGGATCCGTGCGTCAGGTCTTAAAGTGACAGCAGCCTAATATACCTGCTGCCAAATTATGAGATAATATTAAAAATATCTTTTTTAGTTTTCAGTTTTTCCCCATGGTATCGATGTCAAAATTGTGGCCAGTGAAAATGCTGAGTGGCTACTAACTTTGGAAAACCACTAGCCACAGTGGCTGGTGAGCAAAAAAAGTTAATGTCAAGCCCTGGGCATGACATTTCAGAAACACGCTCAAAGTGGTTGACCAGTCACAACACACTGGTCCAGCTGACCAATTAGAGCACATTGCTCTTTTTGGAAGGAGGGGCTTCACAGAGACCAAACAGGGTACCATTCACATTTTCTTTAGAATGCACCACATATCAGCACATTAAAATTCACTCAACCTCTTAGCAACCCTAAAGCAACACTCTGGCAACCATGCAAAACAACCTAGCGTTATGGTGGTGATTTTTGTACTGGTAAGCGCCACTCATATTTTCTTCAGAATGCACCTACCTGGCAACGACCTAACAGTGACACATCAACATGCTAAAAATCAGTCAGAATCTATTAAAAATTATATAGGAATTCTCTGGCAACCATGCACAACAACTTAGAGTTATGATGATTTTTGTACGGTTAAAGGGTTAGT
This sequence comes from Mylopharyngodon piceus, assembly GCA_039654765.1. Classification (NCBI taxonomy): domain Eukaryota; kingdom Metazoa; phylum Chordata; class Actinopteri; order Cypriniformes; family Xenocyprididae; genus Mylopharyngodon; species Mylopharyngodon piceus. The sequence continues at coordinate 14,525,706 of CM077459.1, read as the reverse complement.
TCACCCAAAAATGAAAATTCTGTCATAAATTACTCACCCTCATGACGTTCCACACCCGTAAGACCTTCGTTCATCTTCAGAACACAAATTAAGATATTTTTGATAAAATCCGATGGCTCAGTGAGGCCTCCATTGACCGCAAGATAATTAACATTTTCAGATGCCCAGAAAGCTACTAAAGACGTATTTAAAACAGTTCATGTGACTACAGTGGTTCAACCTTAATGTTATGAAGCAACGAGAATACTTTTTGTGTACCAAAAAAACAAAATAACGACTTTATTCAACAATATCTAGTGATGGGCGATTTCAAAACACTGCTTCATGAAGCTTCGAAGCCTTACAAATCTTTTGTTTTGAATCAGTGGTTCGGAGCGTATATCAAACTGCCAAAGTCACGCCCCCCAGTGGTGAACCATTGAAATTTCGAAACACTTATGACGCATTGAAGCCTCGTTTACTGAAATCACGTGACAACGCCAGTTTGATACGCGCTCCGAATCACTGAAACAATTATAGCAACGATCTGGCTTTCTTCAGAATGCAAAAACCAAATGCACCCACAACCCCACTGTAACACACTGAAAATAGCTTGAACTTAGCATTGTAGCTGTGGGCAAGCACCACTCAAAATACTAAAAATATTGGCCATTTTTTGTGGATTTCTTCCTCAAGAATTCTCCTCTCAGCGTATTGAACGGCTTCATTGCGATGTGTGTTTTGCTTATCTGTCTGCGTGTGTGAGAGAACGGTGCTTAAGACTCCCGCCTGGCTTGCGTATTGATCTCAGTGGGGCTCTGGCGAGCCACAGCACCAGTTACTGTCAATAACGTAAAGCACATCAGCCAACATCCCAGGCCAGTCAATGCTAAAAAAAGCCTCTGCATTATTTAGCTCCCCGCCACCAAGAGAGAAAAACAGCTGTATTGATTATAACGTTGTTTTGATTGTAATCACACCGATTCTCATAGCTGCTGTCATTTCAGAATATCATTAAATGAAATGAGATAGTGAGTTTATGTGTTTGTATAGGTGCTGTTGGATGGCGGTTGTGTTGGAGGAAGACTAGGCGGCCCATCAAGCTCTGCTCCAGACAGACCTGTGAAGGTAAATGGTCAGGACATTCAAAACCTAACAAGCTACTTACCGCAGCAGTATTTTATAGTTGAAAGCCACATAATTCTGCCTTTGAAGATAGCTTGTTTTGTATACATTCTGAGGCAGCATTGCATATATCTTCCACAGGGAATGCAATCCCAGAATTCATTGTGATGTGCTCGGTGAAAATCCATGCAGGATGCCTATAAACAGGCTGATATTTAATTCAGTACAGAACCTGGGCTATTTCACTTAATGTTTGTGTGTTTATAAGCTCATTAGAGTATGATAAGCTAACACTAACATTAAATTATTGGAATAAATTGAGTCAAAAGTTCAAACCAATCAATTTTTTTAACCTCAGAGTATGCTAACGCTAATTTTAAACTGTTGGAGTCAAGACTTTAATAAAAAAAAAGACAACATTTGTGTGTTGCGCATTTTAACCTCAGAGTATGCTAACGCTAACTTTAAACTGTTTGAGTCAAGACTTCAACCTTATAAAAAAAACAACATTTGTGTGTTACGCATTTTAACCTCAGAGTATGCTAACGCTAACTTTAAACTGTTGGAGTCAAGACTTCAATCTAATAAAAAAAGACAACATTTATGTGTTACGCATTTTAACCTCAGAGTATGCTAACGCTAACTTTAAACTGTTGGAGTCAAGATTTCAATCTAATAAAAAAAAGTTAACATTTTTGTGTTGCGCTTTTTAACCTCAGAGTATGCTAACGTTAACTTTATACTGTTGGAGTCAAGACTTCAAACTAATAAAAAAGACAACATTTGTGTGTTGCGCATTTTAACCTCAGAGTATGCTAACGCTAACTTTAAACTGTTGGAATCAAGACTTCAGTGGAATAAAAAGGACTTTTATGTAATATTTGTCTGTGTTATGCATTTTTAAGATGATTAGAGTATGCTAAGCTAATGTTAACGTTAAACTCTTGTTGAAATCAATTGAATCAAGACTTTTATCTAATATAAAAGATTAACGTATTGCTAAGCTAACCTGTTAACACTGAATTGTTGTCATAGCTTAGCAACATGCTAACATCAAACTCTATTGTGAAACACAAGACAAAACTTCAGTTTAATACAAATTGACTATTTTACCTAATAGGTTATATTAGGTGCTATATATTTTAGAAGAATGTGTTGTTAGCTTAGCAATATGCTAACATCAAACTCTATTTAAATCAGTTGTGAAATAAAGTTTCTGTGTGAAGAGCACCGTTTGTGTGGAGCACAAAGTTGTTAAATCTAATCAATTCTAAAATAACTGTTTGTAAAAAATTATATTTCATTGCTGTTTTGTCTTTTTTCTTTCCTTGGCAGTTTGATAATTATCTGGGAGATTCAGAGGACGAAGAGGAAAAAGTTGACGCTACAGGTGTTTATTTCTCGAAAACATAAATTTAAATACATGTCACTTTACACAGAGTCAGTTTACATTAGCTAGATTACAGTGGCCTAGATGCACATTTGGAGTGTTTTTTACATTTTTACATTTTTTTTTTTCTTATGTAAAGCACATCGTTGAGAAATCTTTTTCATATTTCACAACAGCTTCAAATGGAATCGGATCCATCACAAATTCACATAATATTCACATAATACATATTGACATGTTGGCATCACCTGTATGGATGTATTTTAAGCTCGGCATGCTCGCATAAATATTCTTTTTATGTGCATATGTAAGGATTGCATGGGCTCACCTTACCTTTAACAGGGTTTAGTGGATATCATGTGCATGCTATTTTTTGTAATTAGAGCTGTCATACAGCTTGATTTAAATATATTACCATTTATTACACATATTCAATGCATGCAAATTCTAAACCGCTCCCTCATCATTAGAGCCGGGGGCAAGCGCTCGCTTGGTGAGGCTTAACGCTCGCTGTGCAGGCTTGTAATGAGTCGCTCTTTTCTGGAGTGCCAGAGAGGCTCATTTAAACTCCAATGACCAGTTTAATACAAAAATAAATAAAATAGTTAGAGGAAAGAAAGCTCTTTCGATTGGAGAGGCTTACATTTCAGAGCAGGGCTTCTGTGTTTTTTGTTGAGTTTGTCTGTGATCAGAGTGTTAATTCAGAGGAAAGGGTGTATGTAAAAGTCATTAGGTGGTGTGTTTATAATGAGAGTCATATCCACTGAATAACAAAAGATGCATGCTGAACTTCACCTTAATTAGCACGAATAATCATGCCCCTGCTTACTGGGCTTTGTAAAAAAATATCCTTTGCTGAAAGTCGGCAGGTTGCTGTACCGTTGGTTGTAGTAGGCGTTTTGTGTTCTACATAATCGGTCATAGCTTTGGAAAATTTGACTGTAAAATAAGATTAAATTTTTTAAAAAATTTGGTCACTGAAAATTGGCCAATTAATATATTCAGATTAAAACCATACGTTTTATTGCTGCAAGTTTGCTAACTGAACTAAAATTATGGAAAAGCAAAAACTAAGAGTGAAAAAAATGATTTTGGTCACCAAAACATAAAAATGGGAATTGGCAAAAAAAATAATGAAATGATAATCATTCAGTCAACCAAATTGATTTGTTCAAAAATGCTGTTATATTCAGGAACAAAACAAGTGACTGTCTTTATGAGTGAATCATTGAATCATTCAGTTAACCAAACTGATTTATTCAAAAATGCTGTTTCATTCAGGAAGAAAACAAGTGACTATCTTCACGAATGGGTCATTGAACCATTCACTCAAACAAATCGAATTAATTAAATACATGTACTTACAATATGGTTAGGGTTAGGGTAAGTTACATGTAATTATGCATAATTTATAGTTATTACTATAGTAACGACCAGTGTTGGGGGTAAAGCATTACAAGTTACGTAATCAGATTATTTTTTCAAGTAACTAGTAAAGTAATTACCTTTACCTTTACAACATTACGCATTACTTTTAAATTTACAACAAAATGTAAGTTACTTTTTCAGATAAATAACGCAAGTTACTTTGCTTTCCCATGTATTGACTGACAGCTCTCCTGTCCCCATGTTGAGAGAAATCAGAAGTGCAGAGGTGTTGTGTGCGCTGTGTGAACATGACAGTTATTGTAGTTCTAGACTAAATGTGAACATTTACTCATCTCACTTGCACAAAAACAGATTCAGTATTCCTCAAAATGAATGAAAGCAGTGAAATGCAAACTCAGAATATTATGCAAAACTTCAGTAATTAAATATGTTAAATTACACAAATATACTTTATGTATTTAATCTCACTTTATTAAGAAATGTCTTTGCTGCTGACCTTTGATGATCCAATTCAACCATACCAATAAGCAAAAATTACTTTAGTTAAACATCACATTTGTTTCATTTTTGTTTTTATTGCTGCGCCCTCTACTGTACTGGAGTGAATTTGCATTTTCTTCAGCCTGAGGCTTATTCATTTCACGTTTGCTTTGAAAGGGCCTTTAGTTTTACCAAAAATAGAACTTTTATTTTTTATTTAAAAAACATGCAAGCCCAGCTCAGGTGACAAAAAGTAACGCAAAAGTAATGTAACGCATTACTTTCCATAAAGAGTAACTATGTAACGCAATTAGTTACTCTTTTTACGGAGTTACACAATATTGTAACACATTACTTTTAAAAGTAACTTTCCCCAACACTGCTAACAACATGTAACATGTAACAAGCCACTGCAAAATAAAATGTTACTGTAAGGCAATTAGTTACTTTTTTAGGGAGTAACGCAATATTCTAACACATTACTTTTAAAAGTAACTTTCCCCAACACTGGTAACGACATAACATGTAACAAGCCACTGCAAAATAAAGTGTTACTGTAAGGCAGTTAGTTACTTTTTTAGGGAGTAATGCAATATTGTAACACATTACTTTTAAAAGTAACTTTCCCCAACACTGGTAACGACATGTAACAAACCACTGCAAAATAAAGTGTTACTGTAAGGCAATTAGTTACTTTTTTAGGGAGTAACGCAATATTGTAACACATTACTTTTAAAAGTAACTTTCCCCAACACTGGTAACGACATAACATGTAACAAGCCACTGCAAAATAAAGTGTAACTGTAAGGCAGTTAGTTACTTTTTTAGGGAGTAATGCAATATTGTAACACATTACTTTTAAAAGTAACTTTCCCCAACACTGGTAATGACATAACATGTAACAAGTCACTGCAAAATAAAGTGTTACTGTGTGTTGCTCAGCGGTAACAAAATATGGTGTTATAAGGGATGAAGTGTGAATATAATGACAAATAACTAAAAAATAGTAATAAAATAAAAAAAACCCTATTTATTCACCATTAAAAGTAACTAAACCCAACTGCAAAATTTTAAGGAAAAAAAAAAGAAAAAAAAAAGGAAACTTTGATGTGAACTCTGAGACATACAGTACAGGTAAGCAATAATAATGGCGTTCAGTTCAGGGTTCAGTGACACGCTGGCGTTCAGCATCCAGATGAATCTTAAAATGGGTTGAGGGGAAGGCGGTTCTGGTCAAAGCAGATCAAGGCTCAAAAAGAGCTACAGGATACCTACGGTTTTAATGAAACACGCCTCTGCATGCCGGTCAGGGAGGTTCACGGTATGGCATAACAGCAACAGCCTTCAGATTCATTAGCAGCATGAAGCTTCTTTCTGTTTCCTTAGTGATCTGGTTAATGGCCTTGTTTTTGAGACCACCTTGTTATGAAAGCCATGGGTGAGTGGGGTTTCTTCAGAGGTGTGCAGTCCACAAACACACACTCATGGTGTTGTAGACACTCAAACAAACACGCAGAAATGCACACTACACCCCCAGACGTCTGGTCCTCACCCAGCAGCTGAAACTATGACTTTCACTGTGCCAGTAATTAGCTGTTTAATTAACATCAGCATCAATCGAGCTCTTGCCAGGCCTTATGTCTTTCTCACTCACACATAAGCTGCTGCAAAAATCCACAGAGATGCAGGCCATAAAAACAGCTTGTTATCACATTAATCCTTCCTTTTTGACACTGTAAGTTCACTCAAAATGTACTCATCTTGATGTTGTTCCAAACTTGTAACACTTTATTTATTTCTGTAGAATATAAAAGGATGTTTTGCTGAATGTCTGAGTTGATCTTTTCCAGAAGCGTTTGCGTTCAAATCATCACATTCAGACTCCTTCTAATCAGTCACATGATGAGTGTGAACCAATTATGTTTGACGTCAGTTTTGTCACATCGGTTGCAGAATGTGTATTGGTTTGAATGAGGAAAAGCACAAATGAGATTTTGTACAGAACTCCTAAAGAGACATTTGCTGAGACAGACATTTATTTGTGCACAAGAAGAGTTTTACACTACACATGACAAACTTTTTACATATTTTTTTAATATATATATACATATACATTAATACATATGCACTAGAAGCTTCTAACATGAAAGTTTCTTGTGTGCATGTAAAAGTTTACATTTGCAAAAGAAACTTCGCTCTTTGTGAAAATCTTTTTTTTTTTTTTTTTTTGTAAAATTCTTTTGTAAGTCTTCTTATCAAAATAAAAAAATCTTACCCATGAGGCCTTTTTCAAACTTTACATTTCAGGCTTTCATGTGCGCACAAGATACCTTTAACATGAAAGTTGAAAGTTTTTCATGTATATTTAAAATGTTTTTCTACCTTTAAATTTGCACAAGAAACTGCGGTGCGAAAAACTTTTTTGACATTTACCAAAAATCTCCTTCCCCAATTCTTCCCCAACGATGAGACTTTTTATTTAAATTTAAGACTTTTATGTGCGCACGAGATACCTCTAACATAAAAGTTTTTCCGTGTATATTTAAAATATGTTTTTCTACTTTTACATTTGCACAATAAACTGTTGTGTGCGGAAAACATTTTTACAACATTTACGTTGTTGTTTGCCAAAAATCTCCTTGTCTAAATAAAAAAAAAAATCTTCCCAACGATGAGACTTTTTTCAAAATTTTAATTTCAGACTTTCATGTGCGCACGAGATACCTCTAACATGAAAGTTTTTTGCGTACATTTAAAAACTTTTACATTTGCGCAAGAAACTGCTCATTTTTACGACATTTATGTTATTTGATAAAAATCTCCTTGTCTAAATAAAGTCTTCTTCTACGATGAGACTATTTTTGTAAATTTAAATTTCAGACTTTCATGTGCGCACAAGATAAAGGAAACTTGGATGCGTGCAAAAAACATTTTTACGACATTTAAGTTGTTGTTTGCCAAAAATCTCCTTTTCAAAATAAAAAAAAAATCTTCCGCTACGCTGAATTTTTTCAAAATGTAACTAAAAAATGTGCACAAGAAACCCCTAAAATGAAAGTTTCTTGAGTGCATGTAAAAGTTTTTCTATTTTTACATTTGCAAAAGAAATGTGTTTGTGCGTAAAACATTTTTACAACAGTTACATTGTTATTTTCCAAAAATATCATTGTCAAAATAAAAAAAAAATCTTCCCCTAAGAATTTCAAGAAACCACTAATGTATATGAACTGAAAAAAGGTGCAACACTCACTCTTACAGCGCTCTAACATTTTAGCAAATGATTGAAATTTTCTTTTTCTCTCAAAAATGTACCGAATAGCTTTAGAAGTCTCAGAATATCAAACATACGTTACATAATGTTATTTAAAAACATGCAAGCCCAGCTCAGGTGACAAAAAGTAATGCAAAAGTAATGTAACGCATTACTTTCCATAAAGAGTAACTATGTAACACAATTAGTTACTCTTTTTATGGAGTAACACAATATTGTAAGACATAGTAACTTTCCCCAACACTGGTAATGACGTAACGTAACAAGCCACGGCAAAATAAAGTGTTACTGTAAGGCAATTAGTTACTTTTTTAGGGAGTAAAGCAATATTGTAACACATTACTTTTAAAAGTAATTTTCCCCAACACTGGTAACGACATGTAACAAAAGGGAGGGGATTTTTTTTTAGCAAATGACTAAAATGTTCTTTTTCTCTCAAAAATGTACCAAATGGCTTTAGAAGTCTCAGAATATCATACATACACTAAGTCATATTGTTTTTCTTTATTGGAGCTTGACAATATCAGTATATTGTCTTTCATTAAATGGTAATCGGCAGCACAAACATTCTTCAAAATAGCATCTTTTGTGTTCCATGGAAAGAAAGAAAGAATTCCGAACAACATGAGGGTGAGTGAATAATGACAGAATTTTCACTGTAAAAGAAGAAAGTGATTGTAAATGACTGCTGATGGACAGCTTTGTGTAAAAGATGCTGATTATTCACGTGTGTCTTGCTGTGTGTTGTCAGGTACATGTGCACTACCAGGTGAGATTGAAGATCTGAAAGCTGTCTCCTCTTCATCGCTCTGTCACCACACACTGCTGGAGATCTCCTCTACTTTCACAGACCAGCAGACACACACTCACAGTGCCGCTGAGAATCAGGTATACACAACAACGTGTCTCTCTCTGAGAGCAGTCAAGCTTAGGCAGTAAGATGCACTTTCTGTTACATTTCACAGAGACTCTGTAAAATTCTTATTTAACCTGTAAAATGTTTTTTGTCACTTCTAGGATGAAAGTGAGGAGGTCGTTCCTTTCCATCTGGACGAGGACTTTGATTACGATAACGTTGTGCTGTCTCAAAAATACGTGATCCAGGAACAGAACGGCAGACCATCTTGAGCTGTAAATGAACTTAAAAGCTTCTAATAACTCTGATTTTACAGAGTAAAGTCCTTGTTAAGACGATCAGAAATGTTTTTAGTCCGCCAAAGAACTAGAAGGAAGACTTTTTTGAGTGTACCTCTCAGTAAACTAATGTTGGCGTCAATGTCCTCAAAGACATGATCAAATTTACTGTAATACACTTAGTCCAATTTTAAATTTTATCAGCTGCAATTAGATGACCAGTACCAACTAGAAACTATAAAATCAGCATGAAGTGGTGTCCATTTTTCTTTCATAAAATGACTTATACTTCTGAGTGAAGACAAAATTGCTTTGATGAATCCTTCATAAGACCAGCAGCATGTTTTTCAAAAAGTAAATAGTCAATTTAAATTTATTTTTACTTTAAAAGCACTTTGCATAAACAAACCATATGATGTGTATTCGTATTGTAGTCTGAATCAAATGTCATTATGATTATTATTGTTGTTATTATTATTTTACAACTTGCTAGGCGCAGACGCTTTCATTTTCTGACTCAACAGCTCAAATAGGTGACCTGTGGTGTAACACTTTTTCCTGATGTACTTGGAAAAGTAATTAATTGCTTGTTCTGTCTAACTGCGTTTTATTCACTGGAACAAAACGCTCAGGGACTTTCTTTCTGTTCTCCGTACAAACCTCATAACTTGAATAAAAGCCCACAACATGTTGGTCTTTGAAAAGAATTTGTCCCCCTTTTTTTTCTTGACTTGATGGTTTATTTTGACATTTCGGAGAATGTCCATAAGTACCGTAAAAGAATTTTCTTGCTGTTTCCCAGCACGTTTCTTCTAATTTTCACCACCCCACCTTCATTTCTCCTACGTTCAAAGTTCTTTTTCTTTGTACCCTATGACCCAATGTTTCTAAAGCAACAAAAAATACAGGTGCTGGTCATATAATTAGAATATCATCAAAAAGTTGATTTATTTCACTAATTCCATTCAAAAAGTGAAACTTGTATATTATATTCATTCATTACACACAGACTGATATATTTCAAATGTTTATTTCTTTTAATTTTGATGATTATAACTGACAACTAAGGAAAATCCCAAATTCAGTATCTCAGAAAATTAGAATATTGTGAAAAGGTTCAATATTGAAGACACCTGGTGCCACACTCTAATCAGCTAATTAACTCAAAACACCTGCAAAGGCCTTTAAATGGTCTCTCAGTCTAGTTCTGTAGGCTACACAATCATGGGGAAGACTGCTGACTTGACAGTTGTCCAAAAGACGACCATTGACACCTTGCACAAGGAGGGCAAGACACAAAAGGTCATTGCAAAAGAGGCTGGCTGTTCACAGAGCTCTGTGTCCAAGCACATTAATAGAGAGGCGAAGGGAAGGAAAAGATGTGGTAGAAAAAAAGTGTACAAGCAATAGGGATAACCGCACCCTGGAGAGGATTGTGAAACAAAACCCATTCAAAAATGTGGGGGAGATTCACACAGAGTGGACTGCAGCTGGAGTCAGTGCTTCAAGAACCACTACGCACAGACGTATGCAAGACATGGGTTTCAGCTGTCGCATTCCTTGTGTCAAGCCACTCTTGAACAACAGACAGCGTCAGAAGCATCTCGCCTGGGCTAAAGACAAAAAGGACTGGACTGCTGCTGAGTGGTCCAAAGTTATGTTCTCTGATGAAAGTAAATTTTGCATTTCCTTTGGAAATCAGGGTCCCAGAGTCTGGAGGAAGAGAGGAGAGGCACACAATCCACGTTGCTTGAGGTCCAGTGTAAAGTTTCCACAGTCAGTGATGGTTTGGGGTGCCATGTCATCTGCTGGTGTTGGTCCACTGTGTTTTCTGAGGTCCAAGGTCAACGCAGCCGTATACCAGGAAGTTTTAGAGCACTTCATGCTTCCTGCTGCTGACCAACTTTATGGAGATGCAGATTTCATTTTCCAACAGGCACCTGCACACAGTGCCAAAGCTACCAGTACCTGGTTTAAGGACCATGGTATCCCTGTTCTTAATTGGCCAGCAAACTCGCCTGACCTTAACCCCATAGAAAATCTATGGGGTATTGTGAAGAGGAAGATGCGATATGCCAGACCCAACAATGCAGAAGAGCTGAAGGCCACTATCAGAGCAACCTGGGCTCTTATAACACCTGAGCAGTGCCACAGACTGATCGACTCCATGCCACGCCGCATTGCTGCAGTAATTCAGGCAAAAGGAGCCCCAACTAAGTATTGAGTGCTGTACATGCTCATACTTTTCATGTTCATACTTTTCAGTTGGCCAAGATTTCTAAAAATCCTTTCTTTGTATTGGTCTTAAGTAATATTCTAATTTTCTGAGATACTGAATTTGGGATTTTCCTTAGTTGTCAGTTATAATCATCAAAATTAAAAGAAATAAACATTTGAAATATATCAGTCTGTGTGTAATGAATGAATATAATATACAAGTTTCACTTTTTGAATGGAATTAGTGAAATAAATCAACTTTTTGATGATATTCTAATTATATGACCAGCACCTGTAGTACTCTTCAGCACTTTACTGTTCGTTTACCTGTACTAAAACATCAAGGGAGATATGTTCTTTTTCCAAGATGTGAACTCCCAACAGCGGGAGCGTTTTAAAGCATTTAAATTATATATATATATATATATATATATATATATAACTAAAATAATAATAATAAGTAATTGAAAAATAACAAATATTTTTTTTCTGGTTACAATCACCTCTAAAATATTTCTTTTAAGTGCAGCCTCTCTAAAATGATTTTTTTCATCTGTAGCATTGAGGCCTCCATTGACAGCAAGATAATTAACACTTTCAGATGCCCAGAAAGCTACTAAAGACATCAAACTGCCAAAGTCATGTGATTTCAGTAAACGAGGCTTCGTTAGGTCATAAGTGTTTTGAAATTTCAATTGTTCACCACTGGGGGAGCGTGACTTTGGCAGTTTGATACATGCTCCGAACCACTGATTCGAAACAAAAGATTCGTAAAGCTTCGAAGCTTCATGAAGCAGTGTTTTGAAATCGCCCATCACTAGATATTGTTGAATAAAGTCGTTATTTTGTTTTTTTGGCGCACAAAAAGTATTCTCGTCGCTTCATAACATTAAGGTTGAACCACTGTAGTCACATGAACTGTTTTAAATACGTCTTTAGTAGCTTTCTGGGCATTTGAAAGTGTTAATTATCTTGCTGTCAATGGAGGCCTCACTGAGCCATCGGATTTCATCAAAAATATCTTAATTTGTGTTCCGAAGATTAATGAAGGTCTTACGGGTGTGGAACGACATGAGGGAGAGTAATTAAAGACAGAATTTTCATTTTTGGGTGAACTAACCCTTTAAAAGGGACTTTGATCAAACTCCACTGAAATCAGTCAAGTCTGTTGTCCAAAACACTATTTGTGAGTTGCTGCTATATGTAGAGTGTTGCAAATCATTCACTTATGAGGTTCTGTGACTGTTAAGATGTCACTTTAGAAGGCAGTTAGCAGACTAGACTTAGGTTTTAGTACAGAGCTAAAGTGTGCATATTTAAAGTGTCCTCTGTCTCTGCAGCCATGCATTTTTAATGTCTGCTTCTGTCACGGTAAGTAATTGGTCGACAAAAAGGGGATGAATCGAGCCTTTTTCAGTGCACTGCGAAGAGCTTATATGATTTTAAAAGTTAACATGATTGTCATATAGCCGACAGAAATTTTTTTTTAAGCTGTTATGGATGTGTTACAAAATAACTACATTCAGGCTTTATTTTTAGCATGTGCTTATCTGCACAGAAATGAATCTTTTTGATTCAACTTTACCTTATTAGTCAAAATAAATTATTTACTCTTCCTTGTTTCGTTCTAAACCTGTATGATGGTATTTTTTTTTTTTCTGTAAAACACCTTAAAAGTTGTCCATATGACTTGTGCGCTATATTCCAAGTGCTCTGAAGTCATACACTAGCTTTGCATGATTTATTTGCTATTATTCGCCCTCAAAGCAAATCATCCATGCAACTTATTATGCACGTCTCAATTCAAATATGTTGCAGGTTTGACATCATGATGGTTTTGGTCACAAAACAAGTGAGAACCAATGATGTTTGATGTTACTGGCCTCCAGTTAGCAGCCCAGGTGCCATATTTGTCACCCAGAAATTAAAATAGTCATTAATTACTCACACTCATGTCGTTCCAAACCCATAAGACATTCGTTCATCTTCGGAACACAAACGAAGATCTTGCAATGAAATCTCAGAGCTTTCTGTTCCTCCATTGACAGCCTATGCAACTACCACTTTCAAGCCTCAGAAAGGTAGTAGTAGACATCATTAAAGTAATCCATGTGACTCCAGTTGTTTAATCTCAGTTTTATGAAGCGATACGAGTGCTTTGTTTGCGCAAAAAACAAACAAAACAACATAATTTACCACTTTATTTACAAAATATTAATCTGCAACAGGCGTTAGCAACAACGTCTGCTTTCGCGTCAACACAGCACGCATGCGTCGTGTTGCTCTCGTGAACGCGCACGCATGCGTATTGTGTTGACGCGCGAGTCGGTTCTGATTGCTCTCGTTTCAACACAACACCCATATGCGCGTTGGAGATTAATGTTTTGTAAATAAGGTAAATTTCACACTGTACAAACAGACGTTGCAGTGTGAATTGGTCTTTATGGACTGTTATGTTTTTAATGTTTTATGGAAGAAAACTTCTTTTGTGTTCCACAGAAAAAAAATACTGCATTGAACAACATGATGGTGAGTAAATAATCTCCCTTTAAAGACTATAAACACCCATGTTTCTGCTTCGGCCTTGAACATAGTAATCAAATAAATGTTTTATACACCGACACTGGAAAATAAGTGTTTATTGCACACTTTGTCTTACTCTGCGTTCCTTGATTTGCGAAATCAGCTTAAAGGAGTTTCTATGACTTGGCCTTGTTGCTAAGCAATAGTAGAGCAATGAAAACGAGCATTAGGAAGATCGCAGACCACTGCGACGGCAGCACTTTATCTCGGCTCAAACCATCCCTGCAGCTCTGCATCTGTTCACGATTCGTTTCAGTAGCGCTCAGACCTTGTCCAAAAAAATTTCTGATGCGTGTGTGTGTGTGTGTGTGTGTCTGCGAGACCTTTTCCAGGCAGGGTTCGAGTGGCCTACTATAGTACCAGGTGGATGCTCCTGTTTGCCAGGTGGGGTTCCCGCTGTCAAAACCTCAACTCTTTCAGTTAGAGAAACCAGAGAGATTGCAGGAGAGATAAAGAGGGCAACCCCGTTCCCTCCCCCGCAATTTGAGACAGGTGCGTGAGAACGAGAAGAAAGGGTTTTGTGGGGCACCAACAGTCTCTCCCAGGTGATAAAAAGTTAAGAAAGCAGTTAAAAAGATGTTTCTTCAAACTGTTGCTGTGCTCCAGGCTGGCTGCCAGATTCACGATTCTTTTTGAAGGCCTGTTCTACATTCTGTTCAGAAATGCAAAACTCAATCATATCCCTAATAGCTCATTAATAGGCTGTTTAAGTTTTGATTATCCATTAATTAAATTAAGGATTTATCAAGGACACGCTGATTCACGCATAATAATGGATGAGGTGAAGGAAAAAAGAAACTTTCTTTGGGATGAGGCAACTTAACATTAGCCACTGACCATATCGAACAATGGTGGATGTCAGAATATTCCCACGGTCATGGAAAACCAGAGAATATTAGGGAATTGTAAAATTGTGATTTCTATTAGATCATAAATAATCTTAAAAAATCATGGACATTTTTTATACCATATATCATTTAATTATTACATATTTTCATTATAATTTTTAATGTATATATTTTTAATGTTTTTTTTTTCAATTTAATGTATATGAAATTATAATTATTATAATAACTTTGTTATATCTATATCTATGCTCAAACACATATGTATGTATATAAATATGCTCAAACACACACACACACATATATATATATAATTGTTCAATGATAAAGTATATTTTGTAAATAAATAAAATATATTTGAAATATATGTTAAAATATCTATTATAATTATTTTGTATAATTCAATTTTTTTTAATTTGCCTTTTTTAATTAAGTATGAATATATATATATATATATATATATACAGATTATCATAATTATCATAGATCATAAATAAAATCTTTTATTTATTTTTAAACTACATTTTATAGTTTATATCATTTAATTATAAATGTTTTTTATTTATTATTTATTTTTTATTACAATTTTTGAAATGTTATTTTTATGTATTTGAAATATCTATTATATTACTTTATATATATATATGTGTGTGTGTATGTGTGTATACATATTTTTTATTTTAATAAATAAAATATATATTACAATTATTTTATATAATTCAGATTTTTTAATTTAAGTTGAATTTATCGTGCAGCCCTAATACGTGTGTGTGTGTGTGTATATATATATTATCATAATTATAATAGATTACTAAAGTTTATATATATTTGTATTTTTTGTCTTTTTCTGGTTACTATCAGCTTCAAATTATTAAAATATATTATAGATCTTTTTCAGTGCAGTCTCTCTAAAATGATTTTTAAAAATTGTTATTTTACATCAGCCGAAAAAAAAATTTTTTAGTGGTGCAGAAAGAAACATAATGATTGTGATAAGGATTGAGAACATGCATTGATGAATTGTGCAGGGACATGAATCAGGAACATTTCTTAAGATAGTAAATAGGCCAATTTTATTTTTACATTGTCTTTAAAGCAATTTATTTTTAACATGGGTGAGAAGTATCAAGAGTGATTTAACCTTCCACGACCCCTCAGTGATTGATTTTCCCAAATCATTGAGCATATGCTAATTTACTGGCTTGTTCGGTCAGTATCACAACCAGCGTCCAGTAACTGTTGCTTTAATTGAACATGTCAATCATTTCTAAATTGTTTGAGCAAATTGGACCCAGCGAGCCTTTCTTCACTCTGCATTTTCTTTCTTTTAACTTTTATTTCTGAGTGCCTGTGTTCTGCCCCTGATTAAAGCTGTCGTTCAGCATCCTCTTGAGTGTTCTTAGCAGCCATATGTGTTTTTTGAGTGAGATGTGGGCTATATTCTTTCAGCGTTTCTTTCCTGAGGGTGTCACTGTTGTGTTGCTATTTGGTCTCAAGACTGTTCTTGTCTGTCTTCCAGGAGCATCATCTGCAGGGTTGAGCCCAACCAAGTAACCCACATCCACAAACACACATTTGCATATTTACATAAATCTACATAAAGAGAACATACAAGGCTTACTTTCTACACTTAAAATGACCACTGAATTATAATTAAACCATTTTTGATTACATCAAAACCTCCTATAGCAGGAATTTTACTTTGTTTTGAGTTAAAGGTGTTTTCCAAGAAGGTCTATAGTACCTCCAGTATACACTGTCTTATTCAATGCGAAAGTAAACTATTTCCTATGAATGTGAAAGACTTCCTTTACATTAGCTGCTAAATAGTATCAGCCTGAGACGTCACACCCACAGACCGTTGGCTGAAAGTCTAATGCATATGGCACACAAATTTGGAAACACTTAAGGAGATTCAAAGTCGTCATCTGATTGGTTGCATTCTACAGGATTCCCGGGAGATGTGTGTTTCACGTTCTTTAATGGTCCATCTGGAAACAAAGCTGTCTTGATGCCAAACCCCCTCATGGAAGAAGAAAGCCGTCGAGTTTACAACTGTGACAATGAGCGCTTACCAGTATCAGCGAAACGCTGGATTTTCAAAATTATGTGAAGTTTGCGGCATAGACCCTTTAAAATTTGTCCAAGAGATTTACAGGCCGGTCTGTTATTTTAGGGATATCAATGTTACATTTTCACACCCCTAAACATGACAAAACGAACTGTAATTGGTTGCTTTACATGTTAGTCAGACAGCCTCGGTCCTTGGCCAATGAAAGCTGCTATAGAGTTCAGACCGTCAGCCGTCTGACTTCATGAGACTAGCTGCTAAGTAACAACAAAATTCAGTAAACGGTAAAACTGTTGACGCTACAAACAAGGGTGTTTATGAGTAACAACAATAAATCAAAATAATATGATAACAAATACCAGTTTACAAAATCAAGCAGCATAACGTACAGCTAAAATAACTGAAAGCGCCTGACACCGGAAGCCTCGCACATTCAATACCTAGAAAAAGCTAACTGTTAGCATTCCTATTCATCTTAATGGCAGTTGCTCAGCTAGTGCAGGATCTGAAAATATAGGGTTTAAAATCTGACATCTGGCAACTTTAACCCCTTCACCTCATGTTTTCCACACACACGCAATGCCCATTATTGAATCATCTAGATGCTAACTAGCAATGTCCACTACTGATTCAGATAGATGCTAACTTGCTAAGGATGCTCGCTATTGCTTTAGGTTGTGTGTCCACCAAAGGGAGGCGCTCTGCTGAAAATGCCTATCTGTGAGCGCTTGAGAGTGCTTTGGCAGCGCAGCGTTTTTTAAGTTGAGACGCTTTGCTTGCTATGATATGGAATATCTGTGGAAGTGTTAGTAGTATCTAATTTCACAGATGTTTGTTTCTGTACTGTTTCTATATAAAAATGTAGATACAATGTTAAGTATTTGCTCAGGCTCTAGTTTTCAATTATTTTGTTCTGTTATTATGTTTGTTGTCATCTTTTGATGTTGTACAAGCAGAATGTGGCGGTTGGTCGGTGTTGTATTTGTCCCGCCCCTCCTCCACTGTGATTGGACGGCTGGGTACAAAGTGACAGTGAGGAGCGCCGCATTTTACCCAAAGTTGAACATTCTTCAACTCGAGGCGACCGGTAAAAAACGCAGAGCGCTCCAGCGTGAAATAGACGCTCAGCACCTGGTTATGCTCCTGGCATTTTTTAAAACGCGGCGCTCCCATTGAAAACAATTGGAAAAATACGCTAGCCTCAAAAAAAACGTTTTGGTGGACACAGGGCCTTAGATGCTAACTAGCGAAAACATGCTGACTTCATGAGTGAGGTGATTACTGTAGGCTATAAATTGTATTCCATGTTAAAAGTGATAGCTAATGAAACTAGCAAAATTAACTTAATAAAATGGTGTTTCTCATAAAATTTGTAGGTTTTCATTAAAAAAGTGGCTAAAACACAAATGGAAATGTGCGTAGCATCATCCCAGCTTACAGGGAACGTTCTCAGAACATTCTGGCAAGGTTCTCTCAAAGTTATGAACAAACATTCTTCCAGTAACATTAATAGTTAGCTAAACAGTAACATTAATTATTGGAATGTTTTTAGTTGGATGTTTGTCTTAACATTTTTAAATGTTACCACTTGTTTCAGAATGTCAAGAGAACGTAACGTTCCCATAATGTTTGAAAAATGGAATGTTCCCTTAATGTTTGCATTACCAAGAGAAACGTTTTTAAAACATTGGATGGTTTGAACGTTCAGAGAACTTTCAGAAATAACATTTTCATAACCTAATGGGAATGTTAGCACAACGTTCTTAGAACGTCTTATTTTTGTTAGCTGGGATGAATCCTCCTCCATGTTGTTCTTTGGCCACATAAAAGCTAACCATAATTTGATTGGTTGTGAATGGAATGTTACAGGCATGAAAAGATCTTTTTATTTTTCACAGTGTTTGGAATCGGAAGTTCCATGAAATTCCATTCCAATATGTACATGTTCCATTTACAATGAACTTAAAACTTGAGGTTATTGCGTAGCATGTAAAACTGCCTTAACTGTAAACACAGAAAACTACTGTTAAATGCAGTTTAGTTTTGCTAAGCTGTTGAAAAAAATCAACCATCCAGGGCTAATCAGGTCAGTACAGAGGGCTTTAAATTTTGTGCCACCCAACAAATCCATATAACATATAAATGCTTCCTCTGGGGCCTTGACTAGCATTCAGCGCCCTTGCTGTCAGGAGCTTATTCGTCTGAATATTCCCTTCGATAATGCGGCCGGCTAGTGGGCAGCCCGGTAGCACTGCTGGAACATTAATTCAGACAGATGCAGACACCAAAGGTTCAATTCCCCTCCATTTTCTGCCTTATTCTTCCACAGAGCTGAGGGATGTGGAGCCTGCTGGCTATGGAATGGACGCCATTTGCATCCATGCTCCGAATGAAATCACATTTAGATGCTAATTACTTACATACCGAAGGGTGCTGGTTGTCCGTACATGTGTTTGCCAGTGAGTTACAAACTAAAAGCACCAAAGCTACAAACTTAAAGGAATAGTTCACTCCAAACTGAATATTCAAAATCATGTTTGTTCTAAACTGGTATGTTCACTTTTGGTTGACCTATTGCTTTAAACGCATTTAGTTGCATGACGGTATATGATACGCAGCATTTATATTAACTAGCTTTCCAACAAGTGTTGTGCTCTATCAAGTAGCATTGGCAAGACTGATTAAGTACAGTGATATTCTATGCTGTTTTGTTGTATAAATAGTGTGATTAGTTATGTTTTAAAGACAGCTGACCTTTTACTTTAATAATGCACATTCCAGGTCTTATTGTGAATAATATATTGGTGCACATTATTCCTAAGAAGTCTTTTCTTAATCTTCTTAATCTTATAATGGAAATAAACAGCTATTTTAAGTGATTGTTTATTCTGGCTCCATTCTGAAATGCATTTGGAATGGACGCCTTTTGAATATTCAGTTTGGAGTGAACCATTCCTTTAAGTTGGTAGCTTAATGTTTTTAGTTTGTAACTCTCCAACACTAGCATACACATGTATGGACAACCAGCACCCTTCGGTATAGTAATTAGCATCTAAATGTGATTTCATTCAGCACATGGATGCAAATGGCGTCCATTCCAGTCCATTCCAATCTGATTTTTCTCATTAAATACCCTGTTTCACATTCAGAAATATATAACATAAAGTAGGCTAAGTAAAATGGATTGCAAATGACAGTCTGCTTTATGCCGTCACCCTAATTGTTCTGATATTTATGCAAATAGCTAGCAATGTAGTTATGCTAGCTATGTTTTTAGCTTGTAGGTTTGCTAACTGGATTTTTAGGGCTATCAAGACTGTAATTTAACTACTTTAAATTGTGAGCAGCCTGTAACTTAGCCAGCTACAATTTTAAAGTAGCTTCACCAACAGAGTACCACAGAAAGAATCCTAAAACCAAATATGATATTAAACGTGTCTATACCGAACAGGAAAACTCATCTACTCACTAGTCCGCTTTTACAGAGTTGTAGTCTTATACTTGCACTCTTGCAAAGTATTCTAACTCAAACTTTACAACTTGAAGATTTGAAATAACTACTGAAAGAGTTGTCTGAAGTAGTGTGACCATTGTGTAGTTCATTTATATCCTAACTTTAGCTTTTTACTACCAATTGTATCCCAGCCAATATTTCAGTGGCTACATTTACATGCAACCAAATAATCTATTAGTAATCGGACTGACGGCTCAATTGGACTGAAAAACCTTCATGTAAACACCTTAATCGATCCGTTTGAGCTCGATCCAAATGAAATTTCGATTGGATTGGAAGGGGTGGTTTATTCCTTTTCTAATCCGTTCGAGAGGACATGTAAACAATCGGATTGAAAACCGAAACTGGAAAGGACTACGCATGTGCAATGATGTAGAAATGGTGTAATGACGTATGTTAGTTCACCCAAAAATGAAAATTCTGTCATGAATTACTCACCCTCATGTCGTTCCAAACCCGTAAGACCTTCATTCATCTTCAGAACACAAATTAAGATATTTTTGATAAAATCCGATGGCTCAGTGAGGCTTCCATTGCCAGAAAGATAATCAACACTTTCAGATGCCCAGAAAGATATTAAAAACATATTTAAAACAGTTCATGTGACTACAGTGGTTCAACCTTAATGTTATAAAGCGACGAGAATTGTTTTTGTGTGCCAAAAAAACAAAATAACGACTTTATTCAACAATATCTAGTGATGGGCGATTTCAAAACACTGCTTCATGAAGCTTCGAAGCTTTATGAATCTTTTGTTTCGAATCAGTAGTTCGGATCGCGTATCAAACTGCCAAAGTCACGTGAACTATTGAAATTCTGAAATGCTTATGACGTAACGAATCCTCGTTTACTGAAATAACGTGACTTTGGCGCTCCGAACCACTGATTCGAAACAAAAGATTCGTAAAGCTTCGAAGCAGTGGTTTGAAATCGCCTATCACTAGATATTGTTGAAAATTCGTTATTTTGTTTTTTTGGCGCACAAATAGTATTCTCGTCACTTTATAATATTAAAGTTGAACCACTTTACTCACATGAACTGTTTTAAATATGTCTTTAGTAGCTTTCTGGGCATCTGAAAGTGTTAATTGTCTTGCTGTCAATGCAGGCCTCACTGAGCCATCGGATTTCATCAAAAATATCTTAATTTGTGTTCTGAAGATGAACGAAGGTCTTACGGGCGTAGAAAGACATGAGGGTGAGTAATACATGACAGAATTTTCATTTTTGGGTGAACTAACCCTTTCAAGCCCATATCTTGCATACATTGGCCCCACCAATTATTGGCTGGGATTTAGGCTTCAAAATTCATAAAAGTTCTGTTAATTTGTGAATATTTTCATGGTTAACAAAACGTGTAAGAATCATAAACTTTTTTTGGTCACAGAACTCATTTTCTGCTTACCAAAAAATCCTGCTGACTTTTGTCGAGGGAACAAGGGTGATTCTAACTTCCATATTGGCCGACAAAATTATGTCATTCCTGTGGCACTCCACTAGTGCAAACAAGCAATGTGCCTTGTGGCACCATAATACTAAAAAGAATCTTGAAAAGTAAGCGAAGAATCAGTGCACAGGGATTGTGTACTGTCATGACTTTCACGCCTTTGCCAATCTGCCACCATGAATAAATAATCTGCCTGGAACGTCAGGGAAGACAAAACTCGCCTGGCTCAAGGTTGAGTGCACTCCTGAACGGCGATATTGAGGGTCTTGGAAGAACAATGACTAAATTAGCAGTGCAGCCTTTGAGTATTCTATTTTTTCATCTTCTCCTCACTGCATTATTGCAGTAATGGCTCTTGGTGCCAAAGCCCTTGATGGATTCCTGTGGGAGAGCTTGGATTAATGGAACGGCGGTGCTGAGATTTATGCCGGTTTCCTTTCATCAGGTTTTACAGTGGAGGAAAACAGGAGTTAACACTGTCTGTGTGTTATTCGATTGTATTCCGCCATATGCGTCTCCACGCCTGTGTCCGGTGCTCAGGTTGCATTGATTTACAACAGGTGAAATCACGGCGCAATAAAAGCCTTTGATAATAAAGCATCATGCCGCAGGGGAGAGAGTGAAAGAGGGATGGGAGATAGAGGAGGGGGAAGGTCTGATGATCTCCAAAGCAGTTTATGTAAATTCTCTCTCATTCCCCTCAGGGTTGGCAGTCACCTTGCCAAGGCCCAGTTAGGCGGCGTTGGCCTGGCCGCCTTCACGCGGCTGCCCTCCACAGTTGGAGAGAGAGCAACATGGGGGCTCAGCACCTCCGTGAGCTGGGATTTGGTGCTGGATCAGTCCGTGCGAGCCGGGGGAATGCGTCACGCAGCATGTGGCGAACTTCCAAAACTCTCCTTTGCTCTCTCCTTCCTTCTGGCCGCTTCCTCCCAGTCGCATAGTGAAGGGATGACTTTGGGAAAACCTTTGAGTTTGGGGTAAAAACAACATTGTAATCTTGAAGAACCATGCAAAAGCACATCAGAATAAATCCTGTGAAAAGATAGTCTCCGTGGCATTTACTCAGCAACTATGGGACAGTATCACATCTCTACCCTGAAGAAAACACAAAGTTCTTTTTGATTTTTCATTGGTTTATTGACCCGTTCCATCTGCACTGCATTTAATGTTTTAGTTTTTGCAAGTTTTACATCTAAAGAAATGAGTAGTACTTTTGACAAACATGTTTAAAATCATGTAAACTCAGTCATAGGAGTAACCTA
Source organism: Mylopharyngodon piceus (assembly GCA_039654765.1). Lineage (NCBI taxonomy): Eukaryota > Metazoa > Chordata > Actinopteri > Cypriniformes > Xenocyprididae > Mylopharyngodon > Mylopharyngodon piceus. The sequence goes on along the minus strand of CM077459.1, from coordinate 14,502,999 downwards.
TATAAAGCCATTTTAGTTTACTGGAATGACTTTAAAATGACCAATGGATTTTCTTGAATAAATTAATTGTTGAGGTTGACTCTACAGTTTATTTTCTTTGCATTTTGTGTACTGTTGATGAAGAAAAGCAATAAAAGCAAGAAAAATAGCAGCGGCCGAATGATAAAATACATTGATGCTCATCCTTTGCTCTTGTTGAACTAGTGCTAAAAGGCTTCCTGTCCCTGTCTGTAAGTGTTATATATAGTATTTTATATAAATATAAAATCGCCAAATCACACACCATAATTATGACTTAGAGGCAACATATAACTTGAACTTATCAACACCATATGACTAGATATACCCCCTGGTTTCACAGACAAGGTTTAAGCTAGTCCTAGACAAAAATGCATTTTTGAGCTGTTTTAACTGAAAGTAATTTTTTTCTAGTGTACATTTATAAAATTTTCTAATTGAACTAAGGACTAATCCTGGCTTATCTAAGCCCTGTCTGTGAAACCGGGCCATAAACTCTTACAGGGTGTGTCCGAAATCGCCCCCTATACCATTAAATAGGGCGCTATTTGAGGGGACAGCCATTTGTAGTGGTGTCCGAAACCATAGTGGACGTTCGAGTGCACTCATTCAATCCCATAATGCACCGCAATAACAAGTGTACAACTTGAAGCAGTGCTCAGACCGATCAGTGTGTGACATCAAGGTACCACAAGAGAGACTTGAAAGCATATACTGAGGCATCTGCTTTCTAATAGCTCTCGTGGTACTTTGATGTCATACACCGATCGGTCTGTCGAAAGTCGACCACACACCTAATGGCTAGAGAATACCCATAATGCACTGTGACAGTCATGGCAAAAGAATTCCTGTGCCTCACCAGAAGATGGCGTCCGCAGCTGAATCATCGATCCATTTTCCAAACCACTGGTCCAATGTGGGTACAGCGTAATACCATACAGGTATAAATTCCTTTTTAAGTGATTATTAAATTGTTTCATTAAGGTTTATACATGCTAGTTTCCATATACACTATATTGCCAAAAGTATTGGGACACCCCTCCAAATCACTGAATTCAGGTGTTACAATCACTTCCATGGCCACAGGTGTATAAAATCAAGCACCTAGGCATGCAGACTGCTTCTACAAACATTTGTAAAAGAATGGGTCGCTCTCAGGAGCTCAGTGAATGCAAGCATGGTACTGTGATAGGTTGCCACCTGTGCAATAAGTCCATTCGTGAAATTTCCTCACTACTAAATATTCCACGGTCAACTGTTAGTGGTATCATAACAAAGTGGAAACTATTGGGAACAACAGCAACTCAGCCACGAAGTGGTAGGCCACGTAAAAATCACAGAGCGGGGTCAGCGCATGCTGAGGTGCACGGTGCGCAGAAGTCGCCAACTTTCTGCAGAGTCAATAGCTACAGACCTCCAAACTTCGTGTGGCCTTCAGATTAGCTCAAGAACAGTGCATAGAGAGCTTCATGGAATGGGTTTCCATGGCCTAGCAGCTGCATCCAAACCTTACATCACCAAGTGCAATGCAAAGCGTCGGATGCAGTGGTGTAAAGCACGCCGCCACTGGACTCTAGAGCAGTGGAGACGTGTTCTCTGGAGCGACGAATCACGCTTCTCTGTCTGGCAATCCGATGGACGAGTCTGGGTTTGGCGGTTTCCAGGAGAATGGTACTTGCCTGACTGCATTGTGCCAAGTGTAAAGTTTGGTGGAGGGGGATTATGGTGTGGGGTTGTTTTTCAGGGGTTGGGCTTGGCCCCTTAGTTCCAGTGAAAGGAACTCTTAATGCTTCAGCATACCAAGACATTTTGGACAATTTCATGCTCCCAACTTTGTGGGAACAGTTTGGGGATGGCCGCCTCCTGTTCCAACATGACTGTGCACCAGTGCACAAAGCAAGATCCATAAAGACATGGATGAGTGAGTTTGGTGTGGAGAAACTTGACTGGCCTGCACAGAGTCCTGACCTCAACCCGATAGAACACCTTTGGGATGAATTAGAGCGGAGACTGCGAGCCAGGCCTTCTTGTCCAACATCACTGCCTGACCTGCGCTTCTAGAACAATGGTCAAACATTCCCATAAACACACTCCTAAACCTTGTGGAAAGCCTTCCCAGAAGAGTTGAAGCTGTTATAGCTGCAAAGGGTGGGCCAACTCAATATTAAACCCTACGGATTAGGAATGGGATGTCATTAAAGTTCATGTGCACGTAAAGGCAAGCGTCCCAAAACTTTTGGCAATATAGTGTATATACACCGATCAGGCATAACATTATGACCACTGACAGGTGAAGTGAATAACACTGATTATCTCTTCATATTAGGCAGCAAGTGGACATTTTGTCCTCAGAGTTGATGTGTTAGAAGCAGGAAAAATTTGCAAGCGTAAGGATTTGAGCGAGTTTGACAAGGGCCAAATTGTGATGGCTAGACGACTGGGTCAGACTGGGTGCGTGTGCGTCGCTTACCTGGGGAACACATGGCACCAGGATGCACTATGGGAAGAAGGCAAGATGCTGTAATGCTTTGGGCAATTTTCTGCCTGGAAACCTTTGGTCCTGCCATCCATGTGGATTTTACTTTGACAAGTACCACCTACCTAAGCATTGTTGCAGACCATGTACACCCTTTCATGAAAACGGCATTCCCTGGTGGCTGTGGCCTCTTTCAGCAGGATAATGTGCCCTGCCACAAAGCAAAAATGGTTCAGGAATGGTTTGAGGAGCACAACAATGAGTTTGAGGTGTTGACTTGGCCTCCAAATTCCCCAGATCTCAATCCAGTCGAGCATCTGTGGGATGTGCTGAACAAACAAGTCCGATCCATGGAGGCCCCACCTCGCAACTTACAGGACTTAAAGGATATATATATATATATATACACCTGTATTATTTAATTCTCTTCTCAATATATGCAACTCGCACATCTCAAGCAGATGCTTCTCGCCTTTTCAGGGTCGCACAATTACCAGGGTGTTACAATTATTAAGCAGCATATTTAGTCCGTTTCAGACCTCATGAAAGAAAAGGGCAGAGATTTCGAGCTGTACTTAAAATGACATCCAGTTTAGCGATATGTATCACCTGCATATATAAGCTCTTGTATCCCTTACGGTGAGTCGTAGGGTGCAGTAGCGCACAGGAAATGAGACCAGGTTCTTTTTCATTTCCCTGCTTCAGTAGCCCCCTCCTCCTAACTCAAAACAGGCCGTGTTCAGCCCGGCCCTTCGATTAGATCTCGCTGAGGTGGGACCGACTCTGTAATCACATATCTAATCTGTGTCATATATTTTATATGTGTATGTAATATCTGTTGGTAAATGCCAGGCTCACAGACTGCATGATTGAGATCCCGGCCAAGAGGACACCTGGGTGATTGATTCCTGCCCTCGCTATGGCGACTGAATGATTGGACGAGGTGATTGACAGTTGAGGGGTTTTAAATGGGCTGGACCTGGATGAAACTGTGTCAAGCTGAGAGAAAGAGAATTGCAACATACTCTCCTCTATGTGCTTATATCATATAATCTTCCTTTTCTTTTCTCTTTCTTTCCTTAATTAACTGGCTGTGTCTCCCGTTCTCCCACACGGTATCCGATAGCGCGGAGGCTGAGATGGTCCTCATCTAGTTAAGTAAATATACAGTCCTCAAGTCCCTCGTCCATTGATTCCTCCTTATATCACATGAAAAGTCCCAGAACAGCCATCTACATTCCTCAGAAAAGGGGACTGAGGTGGAAAATGAAATATTGCCAATTTTCATGTCTTAATTTATCATGCAAACACAGATCTGTATATGTGTGGAGAGCCAGAGACACTTATCTTCAATCTCTCTCTCTCTTGCTCTGTGTCAGTTTCTGTGTATCAAGTTTTCAATTTAGCTTCATTAGCATAGCATACTTGCAGTGGGGTCCAAAAGTTGATTCACACTGCTGGCTTCTGTAGAAACATGAATTATGTGACAACCTCAGAGCTTACTGTACATGTTTCTGTCTTCAGTAGTTTATAAATTAATATATATATATATATATATATATATTTTTTTTTTTTTAATTCCACAGCAATACTGTTGTACTCTATTGTGAGAACAGTAGCTGGTACAACTATAGCAGTTACACTTTATTTTAAGGTGTCATTATTACAGTGTAATTATACATTTAAGTACTGAGTAATTATAATTAACCACATGTACTTACTATAGGGTTAGGGTTAGGATGAGGGTTAGGTTTAGGGTTAATTGCATGTAATTATGCTTACAGTAAATAGCTTACAGTATGTTTAGTTTCACTAACATGCAGGTGAAAAAGTAAAGCAACAACTGTAAATTCCCATAATATAGTTGAAATATAGTTTTATATGTGAAATATATATATTTCTTGACATGTTTTCTGAGATTCACCCTGATATATTAAAATAATTTTTATTCTTTTAAAGGGTTAGTTCACCCAAAAACGAAAACTCACCCTCATGTCGTTCCACATCCGTAAGACCTTCGTTCATCTTCAGAACACAAATTAAGATATTTTTGATGAAATCCGCGAGTTTTTTTTTATCTCCCATATAGAAAGCAACGAAATTACCACATTCAAGGTCCAGTGAAGTAGTAAAGACTTTGTTAAAATAGTCCACGTGACTACAGTGGTTCAACCTTAATGTTATGAAGTGACAAGAATACTTTTTGTGTGCAAAAACAAAACAAAAATAATGAATTTATTCAACAATTTCAGTCTCCTACGCTGTTGGAGCAGTGAACACAGTGCAGGCTTCCATGTTTAAGTCCTCACAAAGATCACAATATCCAAAATCCTTGTCCTTGTGGGGACATTTTTGGTCACTAAGTGATGTTTTTTTTGTTTTAAATGTAAAAATGCTTTTCTGTAAAAAAAATTTAATGTAAAAAATGTAAAAAAAAGTTTTCTGTGATGGGTAGGTTTGATTAGGGAATAGAATATACAGTTTATACAGTATAAAAATCATTGTCTATGGTATGTCCCCATAAAACATGAAAAACCAACATGTGTGTGTGTGTGTGTGTGTGAGAGGTTGCACACTCCTGCAGGTGTCCTGTCATTTCTGTAAATGAGGCAGAAGGGAAGTTTTTGGTTTTGTGTGCTGCTTATTAACCTTTAAGCCAAAGATGAAAAGGTTACCAAGTTTCTCATTCCCCATCTTGTGTTCTTTTGTATATACCCAGTCTTACTGTATTTACCTTCATTTTTTAAATGATTAGTTTTAATTATTTTATTTCATAACAGATTTTTATATACATGTTTAATTACATTTTCATATATATAATTTTTTCATATAATCTTTCATTGTTATGTTGCTTAGCGACCATAAACAGGATTTAAATTAATTGTACTAAATTGACATCCATATTTTTATGCTTTACTCTTTTTCTCTTTCTTTTTTTTTTTTTTTTTTAAGTTAACCATGTTTTTTCATCCAAGTATCCAATTTATGGCTCTGATTGATACGTGCCAAAGGAAAAGGTGATATTTTGGATCGGGCGAGAGCCTGAGTGGTAAAGAGACGGGGAAGAAAAGCTGTCAGGCAGACAAAGAAAGAAAAGAAGCAGGACCCTCTTAAGAACCTGATTGGGAACAGGAGAAAATCAATCAACTGAGCCCCTGTGATTGACAGGCTGGCAAGGTGTTTTCTGCAGAGGTGTCAAATGCTGCACAATTGCGATTTCTCTCCCCCCCTCCCTCGCTTTCTCCGTCTCTTTAGTGTCCGTCACCCTTTTATTCACATATCATCATTCCGTCCATCTCACCCAAATTACTCTTCTATCCCCTCCACAATGTCTCCACTCTCTGCACTTCTCGCTCACACTTCTCTCCATCCGCCCTTTGCAATCTCTTGTTTCTGGAGGAAGACTCTCGCATTTAGGAGTGCTGACTGACACTCCTTTAATCTTGTTGCTCTGCAACCTTCATGGGAGAGGAAGGGATGCGTTCTTCACACATACGCACGAACAAAGCAGCACCCCTCCCCTCCTTTCTGCTCTCCAAGCCTATTTGTTTTCCGTAATATCACGGTGCACTGAGGAACAGAGACAGGAAATGGCATCGTACATCTCCTTGAGATTCTGCCCTTAATCTTGAAATAACACCTAAAAAAGTGTGATGGAATATATAGACATTTTAATTTAACATATTTCAACTTTTCCTTCTGTGATAGCACTTTGTAGTACACTTTGTACTTTAAGAAACTTTTCTATCTCCCATTTTAGCCTAAAATCCCTGCATGCTTTCATCCTCACCTAGAGCAATAACTGAGTGACTTTGTTCAGGTCATATATGTAACATGCTTTTGGCTTGTTTTATGCCTTGGTATTTGAGCTTTTATTGAAGTTATAACTTCTAAAGGCTGCTCAGATTATCTGCATACTAATTTATTAGACGCTTTTATCTAAAGTGTCTTATATTAGTACAATTAAAGATGAAAAGATATTCAATGATATTACAACGGTTGAAAGAAACCACCTCTTGTATAATCTTTGGATACTTCCCAAATAATCGACTTCCTAGAGCGCCATCTCCTGGCGGGCGCCGGTTTAACGCACAAATTTTAAGTTGTGTCGAACAAAATGTGCCTCGTGCTGCCAGATTTACTGATAAATTCTTTCCTGACGAGGTAGCAAAACATTTTCCCCTCACAATATTTCAATAGTAAAGTCGCGTGCTCTATTTTTCCTGTCAGCTGTTTACAAGCGGTGGACGATTCGTGAGTGAATAAATCTTTTGAGTCGGTTCTTTTCAGTTGAAACGGGCTAAAAACGGTTTGAATCGGTTCTCTTTTAAATCTGAATCATTTTAACAACGCAAGGAATCGTTTGGAGCTGTGTTTCTCTCCCACTAAAACAGTAAAACTTCCTTCAGGACGGAAGAGAGAAAAGAGCGCTGGATTAAGTGAATGTTAATTGACAGTAAGATGAAACAAAACCTGGAAATAAGTTCAAATCGTTTGACAGCGATGTAGAAGATCTTTATTAAGTTCAAGACTCGGACTTGCAGCTTGCCAACGACTCACTTCAGGTAAAGATATTTTTTGCCAAAAACTATATCAAAACAATACGCGAAAGCACGTAAATGACCAAAAGTACTTATGTTTATGTCTATTTACAAACTTTGTTTGTCAATGCAAATGTCTCTCAGTGACCATTTGTAAAGGACTTATTTATTTATTTTTACTTGTGACCTGTCAGTTACTAGCCCAAATCTTAAAGGGATAGTTCACCCAAAAATGAAAATTATCTCATGATTTACTCACCCTCAAGCCATCCTAGGTGTATATGATTATCTTCTTTCAGACAAACACAGTCGGAGATATATTTAAAAATATCCTCGCTCTTCCAAGGTTTATAATGGTAGTGAATGGTGCTCATGATTTTGAAGCTCAAAAAACTGCATCCATCCATCATAAAAGTAATCCATACGGCTCCAAGGGGGGTTAATAAAGGCCTTCTGAAGCAAAGCGATGAGTTTTGTAAGAAAAATATCCATATTTAAAATAGGGCTGCACGATATATCGCACGATACGAAAAATAACATTTAACTTAAATGCGATTCTTAGTGCGATTATGAAATCGCAAAGGCTGCGATTATTTTTTTTATGTGCAGCTTGTCAATGAAGTATGGCTTCAAATACTAATACATCTGAAAGCACTGCGAGTTTGAATCGCTTATAATGTACATTTGAAAAAGCAACACGCGACAAACATCTTTGCAGACATGAGAAGCATTTATTAACATCTTGTCCAACAAAAGACAACATTTAATAACATGTTTTACTCCAAACTCACTTCATAACGACAGTTGAGCATCCTTCTGTGAGGTGATGTGGCTTCTTACACAGAATAAGGCAGTCATGTGTTTATTAGTCATGTTTAATCAATCAAAGCATTTTAATCTTCTGTTTATTCAGCTACAGCGATATGACATGTTATCATCTTCTGCTGAGGGCATATTTTGAGTTTCTGCGCAAGAGCACCCTCTGGCTTTCAGATGGTGAAGCATTTACTACTGATCACAGAGCCGTACAGCTCTGACAAGCTGCGCATTAAATAATCGCAGCCTTTGCCAAATCGCGTGCGATTTTATCGCGATAAATCGTGCAGCCCTAATTTAAAACTTTATAAACTAAAATAACTAGCTTCTGGCAGACGACCGTACCCATTACGGCGGAAGCGTAACCTCTGACGCGTCGCATGATGCAATGAAGAACTCGGAAGCGCAGAGATAGAGCAAAACAAAACACCGGTCACGAATCTAAAACAAGAATTTTTAAAGAGAAATGTCGGAGGATTTCGATATAAGAGAAGAGGAGCTTGAGTTTGTTGCACAGCCCTATTTGAACAGCGAGAGGCGTCTAAGCTTACGCTACTCCTACATCCTGCGTCATACATTGTATCACGGGTTACTTTTGTGGTGCACGTCGACTTGCACAGTATGCGTATGGTCATCTGCCGGAAGCTAGTTATTTTAGTATATTTTTAAATATAACTCCGATTGTGTTCGTCTGAAAGAACATATACACCTAGGATGGCTTGAGGGTGAGTAAATCATTTTTTCATTTTTGGGTGAACTACCCCTTTAAGTATAGGCCACAGTAGTGATTTGTCTTTGATGAACTGTCAAATGAAAACATATAATCAAGAATGAAAACATCAGTTCTTCCCACTGAACATTGTTGCATTATAAATGTTATATACTGTGTATCAATGTCATTTGAGAAAACTACCCTTCATCTGGATCTAAAAGGCCCTGAAACATGTCCACATGCCAATGTGAAGCTCGTGATGCCTGTAATATGGCTTAAATATAGGTGTAAAACACTTCACTCTTTTTGTTTTCTTTTTATTTTTGCTACTGCGAGACACAAAGCGAATGCACAGTGGCTTTTACAGTGCATTTATCCTGTCAGCGGCTAATGGCTGAGTCCTTTGAGCGGCTGCTTTTGAAACCGAAGGACGTTGCAGCGGCTCGGTTGTTATTGCCAGACTTCCTTTCCAACAGCCTTTGCTCTGTTTAGAACGGGATAGAAAGGGCTTCTGGCAGCTGTTCCGATTGTATCGCTTGCATGAGAGACCTCTGTGCTTGGCATTCGGGGATAACATCTGTCACTCATCCAGCACTTTAAGACAATGAGTACAAAGAAGATGTATTGATTCTGAACGCAGTGTGCCCTGCTGGACGGACCTATGACGGGAAGGTTTGCCTAATATTGTAATAGGAAGAATACTGAATGATATTTTTTATTTGGGGAACATCATTTTTAAGAAGCCAGGATTTATCATACGAGTTTAGAAGACAGCCGCCCTATTGACAGAGATAGTTTTAAAAAGGCACAACCTTACCAAACACTTCCTACTTTCCTCCACGGGACTTATGGCATGCGTCTTTTTTTCATTTAAAGCTAACGTAGAGACGTTATCCCACAGAGACCCGAAACCATTGAAATTTGAGCTGAGGGCTGAATGCAAAGCGATATAACTAGGCCACCGATGCTGTTTTGTTTCAGAACTTGGCTTAAATACAGCATCGGGAACAAGAATCTGCTTTCTGAAAGGGCTATATTTGTTTTTCTTAAATCTCTGAAGCCCATTTGACATTTCGATAAAGTTTTGATAAATGCTTAGGGGTGAAAATGGTACTAAGGTGACATCTTGCTTCCTAAAATGGATCAAAGCAGGCAAGTTTTCCTTATAAGCTTCCTGTGGATTTGTGTTTCACTTTTTTTTGTTATGAGCAGTGCGAAATCGAGCGCTTCAAAAGAAATGAAATATGAGAGGTGACTTGTTCTTTTGTTTTTTAAGATGTAAACACCAACAATAGCATCCAGCCCACGAGTGTGACTGTACTTGGCCCTATTGCTTTCGTTGATAAATTAAACTTTTTTTTTTGCATGTGATTTTGCACCATCCTCGAGAGAATGAGAATGATAAGAGAATGTCCTTTCGCCCGTGTGCGGTGGTACTTTGCTGTGAAATTGGAATGAGTCACTGTTTTGCATTTACTAGATGTAGCAGCTCACTGGTGAAGTGACTAGTACAACACAACTTGTTTAAAGAAATAGTTCAACCAAAAATAAAAACTGTTGCTGTGGAACATGCACAAAAGAAGAGCTTTGGCAGAATTGTTAATGCAAACTCTTGAATCTCATTTGTACTACTCCATATTCAGTTTAAACTCATGTGAAGCAATAAAAAATGGGGTTTGGTGTCATATTTGCCAACCACTACTGTTCAAAAGTTTGGGTTCGGTAAGATTTTTTTTTAAAGAAGTCTCTTATGCTCACCAAAGTTGCATTTATTTGTTCACAAACACAGTAAAAACAGTAATATTGTGAAATAATATTGAGTTTTCTGTGTCACATTATCCTTCAGAAATCATTTTAATAAGCTGATTTGGTGCTCAAGAAACATTTCTTATTGTTATCAATGTTGAAAACAGTTTGATTATTTTGTGGAAACAGTGATGTTTTTTTTCCAGGATTCTTTGATGAATAGAAAGTTCAAAAGAACAGCATTTATTTGAAAAGGATTTTTGCCACAATCTAAGTCTTTAGCAGTGTTGGGGAAAGTTACTTTTAATAGTAATGTGTTACAATATTGCGTTACTCCCTAAAAAAAGTAACTAATTGCGTTACATAGTTACTTTTTATGGAAAGTAATGCGTTACAATATTGCGTTACTCCCTAAAAAAGTAACTAATTGCGTTACATAGTTACTTTTTATGGAAAGTAATGCGTTACAGTAATGCGTTACAATATTGCGTTACTCCCTAAAAAAGTAACTAATTGCGTTACATAGTTATTTTTTATGGAAAGTAATGCGTTACAATATTGCGTTACTCCCTAAAAAAATAACTAATTGCATTACATAGTTACTTTTTATGGAAAGTAATGCGTTACAATATTGCGTTACTCCCTAAAAAAAAGTAACTAATTACGTTACATAGTTACTTTTTATGGAAAGTAATGCATTACAATATTGCGTTACTCCCTAAAAAAAGTAACTAATTACGTTACATAGTAATTTTTTATGGAAAGTAATGCATTACATTACTTTTGCGTTACTTTTTGTCACTTGAGCTGGGATTGCATGTTTTTTTTAATAACCAAAAATAAAAATTCTATTTTTGGTAAAACTAAAGGCCCTTTTTTACAGCAAAAGTGAAATGAAAAAGCCTCAGGCTGAAGAAAATGCAAATTCACGTCTGTACAGTAGAGGGCGCAGCAATAAAAATGAACCAAAAATGAAATTAAATATATTAATTATCACCCTCATGTCACTCCAAACCTGTAAGACCTTCGTTCATCTTTGTTCATCAATTAAGATATTAATATTTGATGAAATCCGTGAGCTATCTTGCCTCCACACAATTACCACTTTCAAGGCCCAGAAAGGTACTAAAGACATCGTTAAAATAGTCCACGTGACTACAGTGGATCAACCTTAATATTATGAAGCGAGGAGAATACTTTTTGTGCGCTAAAAACAAAACAAACATAACGACTTTATGTCAGTCTCCAGCCAGTTATAGTTTGTATAGTAAAAATATAATTAACTTATCTGTATCAGTAAATCCCTACAAATAATATCTGACTGTTTATTTTTAGTGAATAATGACTTACATTTTGGTCTGTTTCTCACCCAGAGTTGTGTAGATTCAGAAGACTTCATATTGTCATACTGTCTATGTTTTTTTAAAATCACTTTTTGTGTTTCTTTTTTTCTTGTCAAGAAAGTCATACTGATTTGGAATGACATAAGGGGGTGCAGATAATGATAGATTCTGAATTTTGTGTAAACTATTCCTTTACATTAAAAGGAAAAAGGGACACACAAGATGACAAAATGATGAAGTGATCCATTTAACTATTAACTCCTATTTTGAATAAGACTTTGTAAACAAAATTTCTCTCTTGTTTTCATGACAAACGCTCTCGAATGATTGCAGATTTCCGCACACAATTTCAAATGTATTGTCCTAGGTCTTGTCTTTGGACAGGGCTTCTATTAAATACCTATTTTTTGGAGTCTGAAAAGTGTCGTATGCTGATAACATGCTCTGAAAAGACAAAGGCCTTGAACAAAAGATGGTCGCATTTCCCGCTGTTAGAAAAAGCGGGCGCTCTGAATGTTGCCGCGTTGTCAGAGAAAGCGAGTGAGAGGGACAGAGCTGTAATTTTGGAGCGTCGCAGCCCTTTTCACACAACCGCAGAGTAACAACAATGACGAAAAGCTATCTGACACCGAGGGTGGCCGTGCTGAGAGAGACACTTTCGGGTTCAGCACATTTTTTTGAATATAAAATAAATTACACTGCTAAAGTCAGTTTTAAAGGGATAGTTCACCCAAAAATAAAAAATTCTGTCATCATTTACTCACCCTCAAGTTGTTCCAAACCTGTATGAATTTCTTTCTTCTGCTGAACACAAAAGAAGATATTTTGAAGAATGTCAGAAACCAAACAGTTGATGGACCCCATTGACTTCCATAGTATTTCTTTTTCTTCCATATGGAAGGCAATGGGATCCATCAACTGTTTGGTTACCCATATAATATCTTCTTTTGTGTTCAGCAGAAGAAAGAAAGGTTATGGAACAACTTAAATGTGTGTGTATATGATGAAAGAATTTTTATTTTTGGGTGAACTATCCCTTTAAGGAGCATGTAGAAGAGAAAAGAAAATGTCTTTTATTAGGTATCGTGTACTGTCATTATTGCAAAATAAACCCAGACAGGGTGATCAGGGGTGGAGGGGTCTTGCATCAGCTTTAGAAGGGGTCAGTTTTGTCACGACTGGCTGACATATATTTATTATTTTTATTTTATTTTATCTTTTTTATATATTTTTTTCCCCCCCCAAGTAATGTTTTTTTGGGGGCTAATTTTGGACAAGTAGTCTATACACATTTAAGATTGTATAATATGTAACAGATTTTACTTAGGAAAAAATGTAGTATAGTAAAATATAATAAATATAGTAAAAAATTAAAGTTAAAATTATAGTGCATATATACTGTGTGTATATATGTGTGTGTGTATATATATATATATATAATATATACATACTGTAAAACTATGTACTGTATATACTGTTATTTTCGTGATTTGTTATCACAACCATTTTTTTTTGTCAAATCAACTTAGATAATTAATGTGGTTCAGATAACATAATATTTTGAGTTTCTGTTGATTAAATCAATCGCCTTCATTGTATTAACTCAAATTTTTAATTTCAATGAACTCAAAATTTTAAGGCAACCAAGTAACTTATTTTTTTAAGTTAAACAATTATTTTTTTTACAGTGTATATATCCCCACTAAGTAATGTCTATATATATATATATACACATACATATATATGGGTCAATGACGTGACGGGTCATTTTTTGTCCAAAGGCCTTAATAATAATAAAAAACAAAGATATGACATCCAAAGTATGTAAGGTAGTATAACATCATATATCAACATAGTGCAAAATGGTATTAAAATTATGTGTAGAAGTCGTTGCTTTGGTGTGAGAAAGAATGTCCAGAAAAATGAATTTCATTGATGTCATTCGGAGTAACCAATATAAAGGGACCATTTTTGATCAAGTCATGCGGTCAATATCATGTGACAGGATGTGACATCATTTAGACACCTGCAAAGGACCAAATGGTCATGAAGCAACGTAACTAACTCTCTTTTAACTATTTGAAAAATTCATGTTTTCACTTGCTCATACGCATGTCCCGAAACATCAGGTAATTCGGTGCAACCGCTATAAAACATGGAAAATGTTGTAATATTTTAAAAACTTGTACTAAATATAAAATGTTTGATCAGCCTGTTAGCATTGTTTGAAAATATCGTCATTCGGTATAACCAAAAGTAAAATCGAAATTTTGGTTAAACCGAATGACTTTTTTGGTGACAAATTTTGTCCATCTTGTAAAAAATGACAAAAACAGTGTTAATTGATTATAAAAACCACATAATCTCATTGTTAACACTTAATAAAACTTCAAAATGAATTATATCTCCATTATGTTTTTTTACACTTTTACAAACCTTATTCGTCAATGACCCATATATATATATATATATATACTACAAAAGCATTTTTTGAGTGCCTTTAAAACCTGTAATTGGTCTTACTGTGAGAAATTGCAATAAAAAAGGGGAAATAGTGAAAAAAATGACTAACATTATAAGGAAAAGCCATCATTTTCCTTTCAGAAATCACACATGTGCTTTTCATTTTCACCTTCTGTGTGTAAATAACTGGAGGTGGTTTGTTTCAACTCTATAGCTGATTAAATTACTCATTGCAATAATCTGATACCGTGTACGCTATTCATCATGCGAGTGTACAGCATTTGCCTGTCAACAGCGTGTGTTTTTGGTAATCTGTCAGTCTCTGAGATGGCTTGTGCTTGTTTGCTGGAGTTGTGATGTGTTTGTGTGCGAGCGGGTTGGCGTGTGCAGTTGCAGCGTCTTCGCCTAACCTTAATTTTCGCAGACCATCAACCAATTATGTGATGCATGTCAGCGTCTTCATCTGTGCTCTGGTGAGCTTTTGCTAGTGGGTGAAAACAATATACAATTTTGTTGTCATTGTTTTGCGAGGGTTTCCTATTATTATTTTTGTAATCTCAAATACGAAATGGCATATTTATTTAAGAGTGTTACAAATAGTGGCAGTCTCATGTATCCATCCTTTCAAATCTAGTTTATACATTACAGCTTTCAAATTTCAGTCATTGTTTATTATGTATTTAGATATTTTTTAAATAATAAATATTATATATATATATATATATATATATATTAAAATAGGCTAAAATGAATGGTGGTTTATCATAAACAGATGAAAAGTTACATTATTTAACTATTTAAGGGTGCATAAATGATTTGTGTATCTGTATTAAATTACAGATGGACTAAAAATGCAAGCAGTTTAAAATCCAAACTTAAAAGTTCATCACTTAAAAGGCAAGACATCATTACACTGAGAAATCTCATATTGACTTGACTCATGTGAACAAGCCAAAGACTTCTTGAAAAAGCCAAGGGGCTGGAAAGAGAGCAAGGTGAATGTTTTTCATCATTTATACTCCTGCTTTTCACCTCGACACTGTCACCTATGACATGTTGGTCCTGTGATTTGCAGACATCTGTGTGGGTTGAATGTTCTCTGTCTCTGAGTGGTCTTGATGGTTTGAAAGGTCTTTAAATAGTCGTCTTTCATGCCGTTCTAGTCAAAACACTCCAAATTTGCTATCATTGGATGCTGACAATCCATCTTTAATGACTATGACTATGTGACTATACTATAGGCCTAATTCGTGGGTTGCTCAAAGTAAATGTGGTATATACTGTATAGTCTGTCTGTTTGTCTTTCTTTCTGGTTTTGGGGGCAATTCTAGAAAATTCGAATATACACTGCCATTCAAAAGTTTGGGATTGGTAAGTTTTTTTTATGTTTTTAAAATAAGTCTCTTGGCTGCATTTATTTGATTTAAAAGAAAAAAACAAACAAACAAAAATAAAAACAGTAATACTGTGAAATATTATTGCACATTAAAATAAGTGTGAATACTTATGTGAATATTCATATGTGAATATGCAGTATTTTAAAATAAATTATAAATTATTTTCAGCATCATTACTTCAGTCTTCAGTGTCACATGATCCTTCAGAGATCATTCTAATATGCTGATTTGCTGCTCAAGAAACATTAATTATTATTATCAATGTTGAAAACAGTTTTTTTTTTCATTATTCTTTGATTAATAAAAAGTTCAAAAGAACAGCATTTATTTGAAATGTATGTAACACTATAAATGCCTTTACTGTCAAAAAAAGCTTTCTATTTCAGATAATTTTTTTAATATGTTTTGTTAATCAAAGAATCCTGAAAAAAAAACTGTACACAACCGTTTTCAGTGATGCTGAAATTTCAGCTTTGCATCACAGGAATAAATTACATTTTATAATGTATGAAAACAGTTATTTTACAGTTATTTGTAATAATATTTCACAATATTACTGTTTTTATTTTTTTGTATTTTTGATCAAATAAATGCAGCATTAGTGAGCAGAAGAGACTTCTTTTAAAAACATTAACAAATCTTACCGATCCCAAACTTTTGAACTATCACTTTTGATCACTTTAAAGGGTTAGTTCACCCAAAAATGAAATTTCTGTAATTAATTACTCACCCTCATGTCGTTCCACACCCGTAAGACCTTCGCTCATCTTCAGAACACAAATTAAGATATTTTTGATAAAATCCGATGGCTCAGTGAGGCCTCTTTTGACAGCAAGATAATTAACACTTTCAATGCCCAGAAAGCTACTAAAGACATATTTAAAACAGTTCATGTGACTACAGTGGTTCAACCTTAATGTTATGAAGTGACAAGAATACTTTTTGTGCGCCAAAAAAACAAAATAACGACTTTATTCAACAATATCTAGTGACGGGCGATTTCAAAACACTGCTTCATGAAACTTCGAAGCTTTAAGAATCTTTTGTTTCAAATCAGTGGTTCAGAGCGTGTATCAAACTGCCAAAATCACGCCCCCCAGTGGTGAACCATTGAAATTTCGAAACACTTATGATGCAACGAAACCTCATTTACTGAAATCACATGACTTTGGCAGTTTGATACGTGCTCCATACCACTGATTCGAAACAAAAGATTCATAAAGGTTCGAAGCTTCATGAAGCAGTGTTTTGAAATCGCCCATCACTAGATATTGTTGAATAAAGTCGTTATTTTGTTTTTTTGGCGCACAAAAAGTATTCTCATCGCTTATTATATTATTAAATGTACACCATGTAGCTTTTTTTGTTCAAATTTAACAAAATTGAAATAATGAGTCAATACATCATCAATCCTTCTTCCAAAACATGTTTTTGTCTCACCCTGATTCACTATGGTAAGCTTATTACAAGTGTTGTGGGATGGTTTTCGCAGTAAATTGCGTAAGATGAAGAAGGTGAAGAAGTGTTTCCATTTATACTCATGTGAACCTCAGTTTTGTGAAGTTATCATTCGAGTCCCACATTCTTGTCCAGTGAGAAGGACAGTCTCTTGGCCACAGCTGTGGGCGGAGTCTGCTCTAAAAGCCCTCCCCCTGGCTGAATGAGTGACATTAAGATCACATTGTGGCTCGTAATGTAATTTATACATTTCATCAACTAATGCAGTGCAAATCCATTTTCCCTTCCCAATCCTGAAGGGCCACATACATTAACTTGATGGCGAGGCAGAGTCACAGGGTCCGACTAATGAGACTAAATGTAATTAGAAGTCGTCTTTCCCCTTAACCCTCCTCGGCAAACACCGCAGCTCCAGGCTTTCCATTGCACTGAACCCGAATAGAGGACTAACGTGAAATGAAACTTTAACAGCCTCGTACTAAGACTTAGCTATAGGGTTTTATATGCATTGACCCCAAAGAGTATTTAGTTGTTCATTAATTATTTTAAATGATTAATTATAAATTATTTTACTCACTGTCATGTCATTCCAAGTTGGTGTAACTTTGTTCTGTGGAAGAATGTTTGAGGAGAACTGTTCATACATCCATTAAAAATCGTCTTGACACCAGCTGATTACTAGTAATAGCAAAAATGGCTTCGAAAAAAGCTTGTGAAATATTTGTTTGATATTTTGTTTTTTATGCTGTGACCTTCATACATTTTTGAGTGTGACTTAAGTCTCCAAATACTTTTTGGGGTCAGTGTAAGTCATAAGCATTCTGGCAAAAAAACAGTCCCACCACAGCTGTTTCTCAATGGCAATATGTTCCTGAGTCTCTCTGCCGAGTGAATTCGTAAGGCTCATTGGGAACATGTTGTACAGAAGCCGCCAACCATCAGGAGGGAGACTGACTGCATCTTGGCTCTGGGGGTACAGACGCTGAACATTACCCTCAGCTGGAGCGAAATTCTTAATTTAGACTTTTTTCATATTTAATTTTTGCCAGATTTTTTTTAGCACTATGTGTTCCAATGATCCCTCATCTCTTCGTTTAATAAATCACTATGCAGTGCATTCTGGGAAGGACAAGTGAAGATGCAGAGTTGGAGATCTTTAAATAATTGTTTATGCATAATGAATTGCAGCATAAAATACTTATGTTTATTTATGGTAGATGTGGTACAGTAGAAAATACTTTTTTCACACAGTGGACAATTCATGCAAAATGAAAGTACTTGTGGGCGAATACTAATGCATGATTAATCACCTAACATTAATATATAATTGAACTGATTAAATAATCTTATCACATTAAACAGGCATGGAGTTACTTCAACCACTCGCATATCCAGGCGAATCCAGCAGAAGGGTGTTTGTAATTACTGTTTGAAGGAGAAAGACGAGGATGGGGCGGTGTTTATTAGAACACACACTGGAGCCTCAGGTGACTTTTGATTCCTAAATTCTTTGTTTGATCTCGCTAGGAGGCAACACGCAATTTCCAATTACTCATTTCCCTCATTTCCAAAAATAGCAACTGTATTGCAACTTCTTCCTTTGGCATCTAACTTGAAATTGATGTTTATTCTTAAAATACATGGTATTTAAGATGACCTCTGATTTCCTCTAAAGTCTCATGAGGCAAAATATACAGCATTGTTGTTGCCCAAATGCAACCTTAAGTTCCCACTTCTATTCATCACACAGAGGAATTTATGTGGCCCGACAAATGCAATATCTCCACACAGACTGCCGTCTTGTTCTATTCCCCGTGTGCTGCTCCTGAAATCAAGGCGTCCACTTGCTAAACTTTTATGTGAAGTTTCTGATCTTTTTCACACAGCAGTATTTGGCCTACTTAACGATACACTATCGTCTAATAGCAACATCTGAGAAATAGGAAAAATACACCAAAGAAGCCAGCCTGAAGCCTGAATTTGAGTTGTTTTCTCAAATGCAGAGAGAATTTAGCATATATATATTTTGGTCAAACCAAAATTTATTCAGACACCTTGAACATTTCATTCATTATTACAGTTTATTCACTATAGTTTAAAAAAATGGTAATAAAATATGACAAGATCTAGAGTTAAACTGTGTCACAAAAAATTAATCTTAATTATGTCAGATAACACTTAAGCAAAACATGGTCAGGTCAAAGTGTCTGAATAATTTTTGGTTCCAAATTTGTATCAGTTTTACTGGTAGTCCACTGTATGAAGAATTTTTGGGTATAATATGTCACAGTTCACATTATTTTGCTATCCTCACCTACATAAATGAACTATAGTGTCCTGCACCCACTAGTAAAAATATATCAAAAATGTCTGAATAATTTTTGGTTTGACTGTATGTATATATATATATACATACATATATACATAGTATATATATATATATATACTGTACAATGTATGTAAATGAATAAATATAAATAAATACAAGTATAAAATATAAAAAATTATATAATTGTATATAAATATATTATTTATTTATTTACAGTATTTTTAAAGTACATGATTACTATAAATTTTTAAATAAAATATAGTATATATTAAAATATAAGTAAAAATATATTTTAAATACATTTTAAAACACGCATTAAATACATATACAAAAGAATACATATGTGTGCCTGTATATTTATATATATATACACACACATACACATGTATTATTTTATATATGTATACATTTGTATATTTTATATATATATATATATATATATATGGTATATATTTTTTTTTTTACACTTTTAAAAACCTTATTCGTCAATGACCCATTTACATTTTGTCTGTATGTATAATATATATATTATACATACATACATATATATCTATATCTATATATATATATATATATATATATATATATATATATACATACAGACAAAATGTAAATGGGTCATTGACGAATAAGGTTTTTAAAAGTGTTAAAAAAACATAATGGAGATATAATTAATTTTGAAGTTTTATTAAGTGTTAACAATGTGATTGTATGGTTTTTATAATTAATTACCACTGCTTTTGTCATTTTTTACAAGATGGACAAAATTTGTCACCAAAAAAGTCATTCGGTTTAACCAAAATTTCAGTTTTACCGAATTACACTTTTGGTTATACCGAATGACGATATTTTCAAACAATGCTAACAGACTGATATCTAGCTAGCTAGCAAAAGGACAATCAAACATTTCATATTTAGTACAAGTTTTTAAAATATTACATCATTTTCCATGTTTTATAGCGGTTGTACCGAATGACCTGATGTTTCGGGACATGCGTATGAGCAAGTGAAAACATTAATTTTTTAAATAGTTAAAAGAGAGTTAGTTACTTTGCTTCATGACCATGTGGTCCTTTGCAGGTGTCTGAATGATGTCACATCCTTTCACATGATATTGACTGCATGACTTGATCCAAAATGGTCCCTTTATATTGGTTACTCCAAATGACATCAATGAAATTCATTTTTCCGGACATTCTTACTTATAACAAAGCAACGACTTTTAGACATAATTTGAATACCATTTTGCACTATGTTGATATATGATGTTATAAAATCATGCCAGAATAAAAAAATATATACATTTATTACATTTTAAGATATTCTAATCACGAATTAAATGGCTGTATTGGCCTTTGGACGGTTAAACCGAATGACCTTTTGACACTTCAAAATCTTTAAAATACCTTTATATGTAGCAAAATATAATTAAAACCTTTTGGATTCAATAAAAGAGATCTAGTTGTACTACCTTTGAATGTCATATCTTTATTTTTTTGTCCAAAGGTAAAAAAACAGACCCGTCATGTCAATGACCCAAATATACATTGTTACTATATTACAATAATTATACTTAAATTTGTATAATAAATAATTATGAAGTTATAAATATAAAATATAAATTTATATATACTGCAGTAAATATTGTTTAAAAGCTTAAACTAAATATTAATGCATTAGTTATATGCATTAATGCTCAGTACATTAAGGATAAAAAGGAATATGTACAAGTGTGTTTTACCATTTTAAAAAAAACTAGTCGCATTAACGCCAAAAAAATAAATAAATAAATAAAAAATCTGTCTGTCATTTCTCCCCACTCTTTTTAGTGTCTTTCCTCTTCACTCTTTTCCTCCTTCATTCTACTATCTCTCCTGCGGAGTGGGCGTTATGGTGGATGGTGTCAGCATACAGCTGTCAGAGGTAAGAATGCTCTGCTGGGCTGCTCTACAGGAGGTGACAGTCGGTGCTAGTCATACTGTGCAGGCCGAGCTTCAGACGCACACAGACACTCGAGTCCCTCAGCCAACACACTCCACTCCTCCTCACGCCTTTCTCACATATCCTTCCATTGGCGTGAACCGTGAACAAGCTTCATTCGGAAAAAAGCAATGCAATATACAGGATAATTAAAATTAAAGATAATATCTCATCCTCCTTTTTTTTTCTTTGTTTCCATCCTCTGGGTATCAGATTGCAAGTTATTTCCTCTCATTTTCTAAGATATTCCAAATTTTTTTGTAGCCTATCATGCTGAATTAGAGATGCAATCTTGTGTGGCGTAAAAAACATACGAGCGATAAATCTGATTAGGTATCTGTTCTGAAAAGGTTTATATTTCGCCTCATACTCTCATTCCACTGAAATCTTATCAGTCCGGACATTGTCTCACAATGGAATGTTGCTCAGGGCTAAATGTGAATATAACAATGTCACATTATGGTTGCGTCGACATGTTTCTTGGTGTTTATTGGCATCTTTTAATGTGAGGCACTTTAACTGCGCTCTTAAATGTGAAGACACATTTTGGGATACTCTAGGACATTTAAATGGCTTGTTTTGTAGAGTTAACATGAAACAACATTTAACCCTTTTTACTCATGTAATATGATGCAGTTCAGAGATACTAGACATTCAGTGAGAAAACTTGATTTTATCCACCCAGAAATGATGGATAAAAATTGATCCAAATAGCAGAATACTTCCCACCAGCACCCACTTTTGGGGAGGTTGAAGGTCAAGTTTGCCATTGAGGGCATCTCCACGTATATCCCGATAGTAGGCTAATTCCTGTAGTTTAACTGGTGCTAGCGATGGCAAGGTGATTTGCGATTTAACAATTTAATTCCCTCTTTTTGGTTCAACTTTACTTCACTTGGTCCTCTTTAAATTCACCACTTTAACCTTCTATAAAATAATCATTCATAAAGTTCGAAAAGGTTGAAGCGAATTCCAAGGGTGTTTGCAGTGGGAAATTTACATTAATCTCACATCATAAAAGCATTCTGAGGTGGACTACATTGTCAGACTCAGCCGGACGCACAAGCGCTCTTCTTTGTGAGCATTTGAGTATGCCGTTAAAAATTAGCCTAGAGCGCCATCTGCTGTTAAAAACTAAGCTCAGAATCAATTCGAGAGAGAATCGCAATGCATTCATAAAATCTCAGAATCGATCCACGAATCAAGAAGCATCAATTTATTATCCCATCCCTAAAGCCCCGAACACACCAAGCCGATGGTCGGCCGTCGGGCAGTTTTTGTTCGTCGGCTGACTAAGTTTTCTCAGTGTGTTCCGCACCGTCGGCTGAAGTTGGTCCTCGTCAGCTTTTTTTCGGCCGATTCGACATGTTGAATTGGCGTCGGTCAGTCGGGCCATCTGATCGTTCTGATTGGCTGTTCAGCTACTGCCACCTGCTGGTACGGAAAGGCATTTCTTATTACGCAGGCGCAGAACGGACATGCTACTTGGCCGTCGGGTGTCGAGCGTCGGTTTGGTGTGTCAGGCCAACTTTGGACCCAGACGCTGCCGACGTGAGCCAACCCCGCAGTCTGCTTTCTTTGCCACTAGTTCATCGGCGTCGGCTTGGTTTGTTCTGGGCTTAATGTGAATAACTTTAAAAATGGAGCATTTTTTGACATTATGAAAGTTATAAAGGGATAGTTCACCCAAAAATTAAAATTTGATGTTTATCTGCTTACCCCCAGGGCATCCAAGGACACGTTCTGATGACGGAAGTGATGTCTCGCGCTTATACTTCAATGAGTGCGAGACATCACTTCCGTTGTCGGAGCGCGTTCAGACCTCACCAACCGGATGCGCAAGGCAGTTGGAACATAGTGGTGTTTTAGAGGTAAAAAAATGATATAAATACTGTTCGGTTTCTCACACAAACCGATCGTTTCGTGTCTTAGGACATCAGTGTGTCGTCACGAGCTACAGGGTTTAATTTGGATTTTTCTGTGCATTTTTTTTTACTCTTATAGATGCAGTTACCATTGACAAGCATTATATGACTGACAGACTGCAATAACAACATTGAGGGATTTGCAGATGTCTCCATTATATTATAATTATTTATATTTATAATTTTCTGTGTGACCTGCACATTGACAACAACAGAACCTTGTTTCTGTAACGATGTCTGACGGTCATACGTTTTACGTGGCGTGAGAAGAAAAGCTCAGATCAGAGCGTTCAGACTGATAGCATTTCCAGAAATGGGATTTGAATAGGATCTCAAACCACATATGAATGTAGCTTGAAACGGGTTCGTAAAAATCAGATTTCATGTGATTTTTTTTTTTTTTTTTTTTTTTTTGCTGTTCACACTTGCTAAATATGATCGGATTTCAATCGAATATGCACAAAATTGGGTTTGGACTGACAGAACAAGTTGCTTTAGATGCCAAATACATAAATGTAAATGCATTGTATTAGGCTGTAACCTGTATAACATTAATATCACTTGTCATCAGCTGAAAATAGAAATCATTTCACAGTTTTATTTTTTCTTCTTTAGAATAACATGCCCTTATGAATCGTGCACAGTAAGACCAGGGATGTAAAGTAAATAGGGATTTTAATTTCATGGTGACTTTATTTGAAATAGATCCCTAAAAAGAGAGAAGTATAAAAACTCCTGCAGCTCATTAAAATGGAGGTGAAGAGAGGGCCGTCTTTGTTTGTTTTTCTCACTAGGATGAGCATTTGGTCCTTCGAGGCCAGCGCCATCCTGGGGAGTCTGGGCTTTCAGAGCGGAACCCCGTTAGTGAGGGAGAGCAGAACCCCTTTAGCTCTCCTAAAGTGCCGGTTTCAAAAACAGGGCCAGCTAATCACCCGTGAACTCAGAGGAGGGTCCTTGTGGAGGATCTGGAGGAGCTTGAGAGAAGCTATGAATATATTCATGGCACAAAAATCAGTACTTGTTTTTTATATGTAAACTTCATTTAGTTAACAGATTAAAATAAGATACATTCACTTTAAGTGAACTGTGTAAGAAAATATATCTTTTATTTTTGTTTATTTTTGTAACAAATCTTTATTTAATTAGATTTCAGCTTAAAACAAGCAAAACATGCTAATGTGATTCTTCTAAACTTAATAAGAATATATAATAAACAAACACACGCACACACATACACATTACTATTCAAAATTATGAGGTCAATAAGATTTTTTTAAAAGGAAGGAAGGAAGTCTTATCAGTGCTGCATTTATTTGATCAGAAATACAGTAAAACGGTAATATTGTGAAATATTAAATTTGTAAACAACTGTTTTCTTTTTGAATATATTTTAAAATGTCATTTATTCCTGTGATGCAAAGCTGAATTTTCAGCATCATTACTCCAGTCTTCAGTGTCACATGATCCTTCAGAAATCATTCTAATATGCTGATTTGATGCTCAAGAAACACTTAATATTTTAATCAGTGTTGAAAAGAGTTATCTTATTATATCGCTCAACATTTTTTACTGGAAAACAAGTCAAAAATATTGATGTAAAAAATATTTTTTTGCAACTTGTAGACCGATTTATGTTGTTGGATTTGTGTTTATGTCTCGGTTTGCAATGGATACTATTATTCATTCTTAACAAGTGAGAAAATGGTGTTAAAAGAGGCCTGGTCATTTGAAAAACGTCAGTCGGAGTCAGACATCTTACTAGATTGGACTGTATGTTGACTGAGCGGTCAATAACAGACCTCACAGCTCTGCGGCTGACCACTTCCTTTAAACTCTCCGTAAGTATGTGTGTGATGTGGAGGGATGCTGACATCACTAAATACACGCCTGCTGAGAGGAACTTAATCTCCCTAGACAGCTCCTGCTAACACACACACACCCTGAGAGAGAGGGAGAGCTTGTCTTCTTAGATTATTTGTGTCTTTATGCCATATGTGTAAACTAAAGTGATGGTGAAACAGTTATATAGGCGTCTAGAAATCTGCTCTGTTCTAAATTTGTTTTAATTTATTTAACCTCCCTCTCACTCATCCTTACCCACATCCTTACCCCATTCAAACTTACACAAAAACATTTTTCTATTAGTGGGGACTTTATATTCTCTTATATCTAACTCACTCTTAAAAATATAGGTTCCAAAAGGGGGTTTGCCATTAAAGAACCATTTTTGGTTCTCCAAAGTACCTTTCAGTGAACAGTTCATAAAAGAAGGATTTTTTTCTTAAAGGGTTAGTTTACTCAAAAATGAAAATTATGTCATTAATTACTCACCCTCATGTTGTTCCAAACCCGTAAGGCCTTACTTCATCTTTGGAAAACAAATTAAGATATTTTTGATAAAATCTGATGGCTCAGTGAGGCCTCCATTGCCAGCAAGATAATTTAACACTTTCAGATGCCCAGAAAGCTACTAAAGACATATTTAAAACAGTTCATGTGACTACAGTGGTTCAACCTTAATGTTATGAAGCGACGAGAATACAAACCCGATTCCAAAAAAGTTGGGACACTGTACAAATTGTGAATAAAAAAGGAATGCAATAATTTACAAATCTCATAAACTTATATTTTATTCACAATAGAATATAGATAACATATCAAATGTTGAAAGTGAGACATTTTGAAATGTCATGCCAAATATTGGCTCATTTTGGATTTCATGAGAGCTACACATTCCAAAAAAGTTGGGACAGGTAGCAATAAGAGGCCGGAAAAGTTAAATGTACATATAAGGAACAGCTGGAGGACCAATTTGCAACTTATTAGGTCAACTGGCAACATGATTGTGTATAAAAAGAGCCTCTCAGAGTGGCAGTGTCTCTCAGAAGTCAAGATGGGCAGAGGATCACCAATTCCCCCAATGCTGCGGCGAAAAATAGTGGAGCAATATCAGAAAGGAGTTTCTCAGAGAAAAATTGCAAAGAGTTTGAAGTTATCATCATCTACAGTGCATAATATCATCCAAAGATTCAGAGAATCTGGAACAATCTCTGTGCGTAAGGGTCAAGGCCGGAAAACCATACTGGATGCCCGTGATCTTCGGGCCCTTAGACGGCACTGCATCACATACAGGAATGCTACTGTAATGGAAATCACAACATGGGCTCAGGAATACTTCCAGAAAACATTGTCGGTGAACACAATCCATTGTGCCATTCGCCGTTGCCGGCTAAAACTCTATAGGTCAAAAAAGAAGCCATATCTAAACATGATCCAGAAGCGCAGGCGTTTTCTCTGGGCCAAGGCTCATTTAAAATGGACTGTGGCAAAGTGGAAAACTGTTCTGTGGTCAGACGAATCAAAATTTGAAGTTCTTTTTGGAAAACTGGGACGCCATGTCATCCGGACTAAAGAGAACAAGGACAACCCAAGTTGTTATCAGCGCTCAGTTCAGAAGCCTGCATCTCTGATGGTATGGGGTTGCATGAGTGCATGTGGCATGGGCAGCTTACACATCTGGAAAGGCACCATCAATGCTGAAAGGTATATCCAAGTTCTAGAACAACATATGCTCCCATCCAGACGTCGTCTCTTTCAGGGAAGACCTTGCATTTTCCAACATGACAATGCCAGACCACATACTGCATCAATTACAACATCATGGCTGCGTAGAAGAAGGATCCGGGTACTGAAATGGCCAGCCTGCAGTCCAGATCTTTCACCCATAGAAAACATTTGGCGCATCATAAAGAGGAAGATGCAACAAGACAGTTGAGCAACTAGAAGCCTGTATTAGACAAGAATGGGACAACATTCCTATTCCTAAACTTGAGCAACTTGTCTCCTCAGTCCCCAGACGTTTGCAGACTGCTATAAAAAGAAGAGGGGATGCCACACAGTGGTAAACATGGCCTTGTCCCAACTTTTTTGAGATGTGTTGATGCCATGAAATTTAAAATCAACTTATTTTTCCCTTAAAATGATACATTTTCTCAGTTTAAACATTTGATATGTCATCTATGTTGTATTCTGAAATAAAATATTGAAATATGAAACTTCCACATCATTGCATTCCTTTTTTATTCACAATTTGTACAGTGTCCCAACTTTTTTGGAATCGGGTTTGTACTTTAGGTGTGCCCAAAAAACATAACGACTTTACTCAACAATATCTAGTGATGGGCGATTTCAAAACACTGCTTCATGAAGCTTCGAAGCTTTACAAATCTGTTTCGAATCAGTGGTTCGGAGCGTATATCAAAATTTTATGTATTTGTGTGTATTCCTTTAAATGCAAATGAGCTGCTGCTCCCAGACCCCTTCCCAGAAGAGGGTGGAGCTTTAACAGCTTGCGCTTCGGTTGCTCAACAACAACAAAGCTGGAGAATCTCACGCAGCCAAAATGACGATTGTCAATAACGGTGTTCAGCCTTACATTGTTCAAACTGGAGTCGATCACTGATGGAGAGACTCAGGAAGAACTTTTAGAGTGCATCTGGACATTGAACTTCGAGCGTCGTAACTTTGCAGATGTTGTTCATGCTCAAACAGCAACATTACACACTAACTAAAGCGTAAAAAGCCACCCCTTTATTCTGTTTTTCTTAAAATGTACTGTAAGTAATTTGAGATTTTGCTAGCCTTGCAGGGATATTTGGATACAGTGAGAAGACCTGACCCACACACACAACCCCTTCATTTTCATCCATTACTAATATGAAAATGGCACACATCAAGCACTTAGATACTGCTCTATTGGATAACAGAGGGTCATGGTACTTTATGAGCACATATCACAGTCGACCTTTCACAAAGTAATGGCCTTATTGTCACATTCATCTCTCTCTCTCTTTTTTAATTCCATTCTCTGTCCACACATTTTCCTTTTTCCTGTGCGAGACCAGGCCCACAGCTCCGTCCGTGGGCTTGAGAAATTGCGAGACTGTCACTTCTCCACAGGAGCTGTGGAATAATGAAAAATCCACACCAATCCTGAAGCCAGTCAGGCAGAACGCCACTGATCTTAAGCCTGAGGAAAAGAAAAGATCCAGTCAGCCGCCCTTGGGGAGTTGGCGTGCATTCCTATCTGATCCGCGGTCAGTATTGCAGAAGGTCTCGTAATAGTTTAAGGCTTCGGATAAATACAGCTGGTCCCAGAACAGCATGTAAACGAAGCGGTATGAGTGAGCCGAGTTGGGATGTTTCTTCAGCCACGTCTGACAGGAAGAAATGGGCGACATCAGTAATTAGGGGCACTATATTGTGTGCAGCATTGCCGACATTGTTGGTGACTCACATTTCTTATGTGACAGGTTGGGAACACTCTCAGATAACAGGGCAGAATAACGCGTCAACACACAATTTTCTTGTACCGTGAATACCCGTGGTAATTTGATGGATGACGGAAATTCAGACAGCGAATCGCTTTAAATATGTATTTCTCTCTCCGTCCTCGATGGGTATGAGACGGTCGCCCACTGAATCTGACTATGTGGGCACTGTGGTCAGGGAACAGGAGTCGAGTTTCGGAGTTGCGCTTTTTCACACTAGGTTTTGATCACTTTGTTTCGACAAAAAATCTCATGTACAAGTTTTGTTCGTGTTGTTTGGTTACTACATGTAGGATGTTTGTTTGCCCATGAGCAGTCTGTGTGGGTGTATATATGGCACCATGTTCCATGAATAGGTTCCAAATTGTTGTCCCATTACGTGTTTTAAAGAGCATTAGAGAAACAAATCCCATGGTTTTGTTGTGAGAACTATTGGATGTTAGATTATATATTATCTACTATGATCCAACATAAAACATATAACTACTATTTAACATTAAACTAACTTACCATGTAATGTAGATGATGGTGTTGAAACAAATTAAATATTTGTATTTCACCTTAAAATTGTGCTTCTCAACTGTGTCTAACACATTTGATTCATATTTAATTCATTCTCGTGATATAGTTATGTTTGTATATAGCTTTAAACTAACATATACCTACTGGGTTAATTTTGGCAACCATATTACTCATTACTAATATATTAATTTTTTAAAAATATGTATATTTTTAATATCTGACATTTTAAATATCTCTTTAATTTTGATGTTTGTTCTGATTTAATTGCTAGAAAATAACATTTAGTATGTACAACTGGACTGATACTTTCAATTAGTGTTATTTTATTAATATATGCTAATATAGTATTTATTACATTTTTTTAATTAGCTTTTTTATATTTTCAGTTTTCAGTTGAATTTTAAATTTTAGTATCAGGGCTCCAGACTACCATTTGAGAGCACCTGAGGCGCCAGCACCTGATTTGGTAGCGCCGGGGGGTGGGGGATTTTTAATCATAAAATTAGTTTTGTTTTGCAGTTACAAATAATATAATAATAATAAAGCTTGAATTGAGATGCAGATAAAATTAACTTTTATTAACAACAGTAACATGCAAAAACAAAATTTGTATAGGGAAAATTTTAAATATATTGAATGAAATATATATTAATGAGTGGAAATGGCTAAAAAACCAATAAGTGCTCCTCTGCCGCCATCTACTGGTTAAAGTGGTAATTCTTGTCTTTTTTTAATGTTATATAAAAGTGTTTGTTTGCCACAAAGTGTTAGTTTTCCTACAACTTTTAGTTTTACATATGGGGACAATCTTAGGATGAACAAATCATGTTTTTGGTCATCACATTAAAAAAACAAAAAAAACAATTGGATAATATTTAGAACTTTAAAGTGCTGGAAAAGGTGTGAAGCACTTGAAAAGTCCTTGAAAAGTGCTTGAATTTCACTCTCAGAAGTTTGCATGAACACTGAAATGAATAATGTAAAAACATTTGACTGTTTCTGCCACAATACCATGGTTACAGTTAGCATTACTAAATTAAATCCATGATGAATGTTGGTGATTTGTGGACTGAAAAGCCTTCTAAAACTTGTTCGTTCATGGCACAATGTCTCTCCTGGTTTCCACGTCAGCGCTGTTTGATCTGATAGGTACATGGTTTATAACATATGAACCTGTTCTGAGCTCGCAGTGCGTTGTCTATTATTGGTCCGAGCTGATAATGTCACGCAGTCACCAGCACTAGCACTCCATTTCCCAGCATCCCTCCTGTTCCTCACCTGCGCACATTCATCTATCACCATGGACACTAACCACCTTCACAGCTGCACTTCATTTGTTAATCTCCCTGTTTGTATATCAGTTCCCGTTTCAGTTCAGTTCATTGTCCGATCACCGTTATAATATGTTGTGTTACTTTTACCTGTCTACCCGTTTGGAATTATTAAACTTCGTGTATTTGGATCTTGACCTGTTCTCCTTCGTCTTCCTTCGTGAACACAGCCTGACAGATAAACTGTCCGCGCTGGGCAGCTCCGCTTTCATTTCATTTGCCGTTTAATGTTTCTCATATTCAACAGAAATGGCAGCTCTTATCAGTTTGGCAATGTATTAAGCATTCGCATACTTGTGCAGAGTATGTTTCTTACCAAGCTCCTCATGAGTGTGCCAGCTCCCCTCATACAGATTCCATGTGCTTGTGTATCGATCCTTCTCGTCAAGGTCTACTGTATAAACACCACAAACGCACAGCAGAATTCCTATTAATTAAGCATCGCTTTACCGTGAAAGTCAATTACACAGATATCTGAATCTGAAGTCTATGAATGTTACAGCAAGGCCAGAACTCAGTCATGCACTTTATTTTGTTTATTTGTGGTTTAGTCTTAGATTCTTGTTCAATGACAAAAACTCTGATTTTTGTCATTAATTTATATTGTTTCATAATAGCGATCAATTTGCTTTGCACGGAAGCTCATTCTTATTACAGTCTTGCCTCATATGTTATCTGCACTGCGTTCAATTAGCTTCTATTCAGTGGACGTATGAAAATTAGAGGTCCATAATCCATTTAGTATGATTAATCATTGTCCCCGCTCGTACATATTCTGACCTTGTTGAACATGGTGTTTAATGTAAAGACATTAGTGCAGGCCCAGGTCTGCTATTATGACAAGGCTCTAAGATCTCTGCTGTTGAGTCTTGTCTGAGCCAAGCTGCGGTAAAAGACGAGATATTAGCATTGCTTGCAGCACTCATGCCCTCCCTTTTGTTAAAGTACCTTCTTTTTCTCTGTGCCTCACTCTCCATCTCTCCTTGTCCTCCCAATTTCTCCCCACCGCTTTCCCCGCTGAGCTGTCCGTGTGTGTGTGTGTTTGTGAGGGTGTGTGATTAATGTTTGCTGTGTGTGTAAGCAATCACTTCTCAGTTGCGCTGGCTCCGCTGTCCAGGAGTGACAGCGGTGGCCGGGCAGACGTTACCACGGTGATGCGTCCCAGTCTATAAAGATGATTTTAAACAGCCCAGGCATCAGCGACGGTGTCATGTAAGGACTCTGCCATGGGTGAGTGAAGTGAACAGGCTAAATAGTTTGTGTACGTCTCTGGCTGACTTACAGAGTATCTTGATCTATTTCACATTGTTCTCAAGACATACTTTTCTTTTACTCTTTTTTTGCCTCCCTTCCACATCACATTCTCCTAGAGGATTTCACAATGAGCCACATTTATCCTTGACTCAAACACAAACACTGTAAATTCTCAGTCTTATTTCTTGTGTTTTCTGCCACTGCTCAGGTATAGTAAGTCTAAAGGCCCTTTCACATGACTATGGAGTCAAGCGCTAAGCTACCCGCTAGCATTTTCATTCATGTAAATGGCAGTTGAAGGTAAACAATGATTTTGTTTATTTTTTCACCGTTTACTGTGCACACTTCCAGCTTTCTTCCTAGCAAGGAGTCTCGTAACATCACATTTTTATGATATTATCCTCGCCAAAAGAACTGCTTAACCCAGCCTAAATTGTTTAGTTGGCCTCTCAGCTTGCTGAAGGTTGTTATGCTTGTCTAGTGTAATGTTTTTAAACACTTTTCAGATGGTCTGACTATCTAAACCAGCTAAAGACCACACATAATATACCATATAAAGTGCAATAATGTGCTTGATAGCTATAACCAGTAATAAAACGTAAAGCGCTATGAAAAACGTTATCAAGTTTTTTTTAATAATGTACTGGGACATTCATATAAAGCAGATCTCCGTAATCCAATAGTGGTAAAAAGCTTGCAGATACCAAATATTTCCTTGCACTAAAAGAAAACAAAGATCTGTTTCTGAAATAAAAACCCAATTTAAGCTTAAGTTTAGAAAGTAGTTTATCAATATGTGCCTTAAAAGTTAAAAAAGTAGTTATAACTCACAACACACTCTATTTTTGTTCCCTGGGAAGAAATAATATCAGGAAGATTCCTTGGTAGAGCTTTGGAATTTGAAAAAATCATTAATTTAGTTTTATCTGTATTTAAAACCAGTTTAATTTGACATAGACGAGACTGTACAATATCAAAGCTGACTGTAAATAATGAAGAGCTTGTAAAGCTGATGGTAAAGCTTGTAAAGATGGTACATAGCATTGGGAATGTTGTCACAAATATTATTTATATACAAGGAAAATAAAATGGGTCCCAAAACAGACCCCTGAGGGACACCTTTAGAAACTGACAAAATACACGAGGTACAATCCTTTAAAAACATACACTGTGTTCTCGCTGAAAGGTAGTTTGCAAACCATTTGATAGCATTTTCTGAGAGACCAACAATGGCAAGTCTTTTTAAAAGGATGTCATGATCAATTGTGTCAAAAGCCTTCGATAAATCAAGGAAAAGAGCTGATTGGTGTGCCTCCAGGAACAGGGTTGGGAAACACTGATATATTTGAATCTGCTTTCTTTTAACAATGCTTTTATATGTTACAGTGAGAACCTGATGCAAGTCATGTGAAAGGGAATTTAGTCTGGCTTTCCTTTGGGTTTTGATTTTAAGCTGATGTGTCTGTTCCTTTTCTCTTACTTTCTTTCGTTCTATCTCTGCTGCCTTCTCTCATGTCAGATTTCTATCTTGCTCCCGCTCATAATCTGATGCTCTTTCAGTTCATGAAGAAATATGGCTTGTGCTCTGAACCAAGAATGACGGACCTTCCATCAGGAGCTACGGTGCGGTCATCGAGGATTGAATTATTGCACCACTGTTGGTTTTAACAGAACATTTACAATCATATAGCACCCAGCGATCAGCTTTCAGTCATGTTTACCACGTAAATTGTCATAGTCTGCCCTTTGCCACTGATGTCAAAACCAGTTTTGTCTTTTTTTTTTTTTTGTAGCGAGGTTCAAGTTTAACTGTATAAGCTGCTCTCAGATCAGTACTTTGCAGCACACCAGGCATATTCCAACGGAGATCAACCCTAATTGTAAGCCTCTTTGTCCAGCATCCTCAGGGGACTCAATGTTAGACCAGAGTTAATTGTCCACTTGATGTATGTCATGTGGTACGATTGATCCACTCTGAAGGGTCCTAATGCAATGACATTCACCCAGGGAGAAGGGACACAGACGGCATGAAAGCCTCTCACTTAGCGAGTCATCAGTGGAGAGGGAAAACAACAGGCTCCTTTTTTCCACTGTGAAGTCGATGAACTGAACTAGAAAGTCCATCTGTTGCTTTCCTGTGCGAGAGAAAACAAAGGACGTTTTAGTAATCCATGGCATGTTTTACAGATTGCAGCCTTGTTCTGTGTTGGGATTAAAACTCTTCATTGCTGTCAAAAGATCTTTTGCTCGAAGGAAATGAAAGTGCTTTCACTTTTGTTTTTGTAGATTAAGATGTACAAAGTAAAAGGATGTGTGTAGGAGGCCTAGAGATGGAGAAGCCTTTAGTTCTTTAATCAAACGCCACTCAACGATTAATCTTGCTCCATGGTCATCTGCTCATGGAAACACTTGATGTATTCAAAACAGCATGAATGAATGCAATTATCAACTTATTTAATGTGCAAACAAAGCGCTGAAGTTCTCCTTATAAAGCTTCCAAGTGCTACTGGAATATTTTCATTTTCTCCATTCGTATGGTGTCTTGATAGCCAGAGATTTTAACGAGAGATTTTTTTCCCTCCTCAAAACCTCTTACCTTCAAGTAAGATTTATAGTTGTTGCAAGCAGTTTCTCATTTATGAGTTAAGATTAGGATTTGGACAGGCCAGAAAACAGCCCTGGATCCCATAAAAATCTAATTCTGCCCATGGGTGGCTGTCTGGCAATGCAACAGTCTCTTGAAGAGTTATGAAGGTGGGGGAAACGGGATGAAGGGATGGTAGATACAGACCGGTAAGGTTGCAGGTTCACTCCCAGTTAGATGTACCTAAGCAACTCGGGAGTTCCAGAGATCACAATCCTACCCTAATACAATTTTGGCCTTGAAGCAAGGCACTTAACCTCCTGTTTTTCCATTGGGACTGATTTTGTGTACAGTAAATTGCTTAAGTTAAACTGCATTGTGGCCCTACAGATGGGGCTCCCTTAGCGTTGTCTTTTAAAACCCATAGCAATGAGGGCAGCTTTGAAAACCCAGGCTTTTTTCTTCCCTCATTCATCACTGTGATTGCCCAGATCAATTCACATTTGTGCTTTACCTGGCTCTAACTCAAATGCATTTCACCAGAATGCTATAAATAATGGTACATGTTTGCTATCCCACCAGCTGGGGGCTTGATACAATCCAGGTATCTCTCAAATTGATTGTGGCTGTTCAATGCATTCGGAGGGAAACAGGACCACTGGATATGGTTAATTGTTATCTTTTCCATTCTGCTTATAGGGTTGCAGTACCCAGCAGACCTGCTAGGGGGCAGCACAGCACTGTGAATGACAGTGTAGCACTCATGATGAAGAGAACGTCTGCATGCTAGCTTTTTTGGATTCCTGTTTAACATGCTTTCTAACACAGAGTGATAATGCGCAGGCTCTTCAGAGTGGAGCTTGCGAAAGACAATAACAGACTCTGAACATGTTGAGACATCGATTCAGAGCTCGTCTTCCCAAATTTATTGACAGTAAAGAGTCAGGCACGTTCTTTCTTAGAATTGCCTTCTTTTGCAAAAATGTCTTCTCTAAAGGTGTCTCTTCTTTTCACAGCAGGATTTGGATAATGTTGCAGCCATGTAGCTCCTGATGTTGTTCTTAATCATTAATGATGCAGTTCTACCTGGAAGACTTTAACTCAAACCCTAACCCTAATCCTCAGGGATGTGTATTGGAAACCACGTCCAAGAAGTTTACTGATTGATTTTGGGAATTTGACATCCAAGTGTTGTAACAAGAATTCATCAAAAACTCTAAAACGTATTTTTAAAGAGAAACTTAATCAATGGCGACTGGCCATAATTCATGCCATTGGACCTGAACGACAAAGCTGCCCCGCTATCTGGCTTCTGCTACTTAGCCGCTTTAACCTTTGACCTCTGCCGCAAAATCATGGCTGGGGTATGTTCCTCCTCAACACTTTCATCTTTTGCCTTCAGACTCCCAAACAACCCTGTCAAGTCTTCATTAAAGAAGTGTAAGATGATACACAAGGATAAATAACGAAGACTCACCTCCATAGCAAGTAATCACCCATTACCAGACAGTGCAGTCATCCGTTGTCGTCTCCGAGACGGCACGTCCATTAATCACTTCTAGCAACCGTCTCAAATTCTCTGTTTTTCGGAAGGCTTAGTATCCACTCCATTTGCCTTGGCTTTCAGCGCGAGCTTAACTTCCACTTATTCATTGAGACTTTAATAGCTTGGAGTAGCTTCAGCCCCGTTTCAATATTTGGAACAAAAAAGCTTGGACTCCGTCCTTCCCTGTCTCTCTGCTGGTAATCAACGAACGAACGACGGTCCTGCCAGTTATTGAGCGGCGCTGAGAGGGTGGATGGATTAAACGATCCCTGAGGAGCTGCTATATCACCTTTGCTAGCCACTATAGCCTACTCCAGCAAAGGTAGTTTGGGCTAAGCTAGTTCAACCCCTTGTCCTGTCCCGTTTGCAGGGAATTGTGCTGAACTTTCTTGGAAGGCTGTTCTTATCATCCCCAGCTTGATTCGACACATGCCTTATGCCCAGCTAATGCTTAGCTACCGTGTCAAATGCCAAAGGATCTTCATGCTAACCTTTGATTAACCCCAACCAGACATGAGCTCAGTCCTGAAATGCCCCAATCCTCAATTCTAATTTTGATGACACTAGCAAGCCATTAGCTGATGAAATATATGGCAATTCTCTGAAAATGAATGATGATGAAGTAATTTTGAGAACACATGTGGCTACGATCGGCCCACATTCTGCCAGATCATGAGTCCAGCTGTCTTTGTGCTCTGTTTGCTGGATTCGCAGAATCGTACCAAAGGGTCGGTATGCTCAGACAATAAAGGAGATTATTATTATAAGGAAACTATAGACTGATAGACATATTTATCATGGTTGATTGTGTTATTCTAAGACAACTAACATAGCTGTCCTGCACGTCCAGTAAGCACTTCCTGTGGATTAAAGGTTTTCAATTTTAGGCGTACAACCCTTATGAAATCATGCTTTTTTCCTTCCACAAGCAATTGATTGTAAACTTAAATACAGTGTGTAGGTACTCTTTATTATTCAATAAATACTTCAGGTATTCCTTTTAACTTTCAGTAAAATGTTGGAACATTAGAGTTGTGTTCTAGCTTGAGTGCCCTAAAATCTTGAGGATTTCCCATGAAGTCTATCATTTTTTTTTTTTTTTTTTGGGGTACGAGTAAACAATTTTGCGATGAGGGCCCTGATCTCTTGCTTGCCCTCTGGCCGTTTCACAACAAAGCTGTTAGCACAAACTGCCAAACAAAATATGACTGACGCTGACCCCTGACCGGCAATAAACTGAACAATTTTCCTTACACTGCAAGATTCAGCGCTAAGCCACAAAGTGGACAATTACATTAGAGGCTTGTTTGAAGAGTGTGCCGACTAGTTTGCTAACACCATCAAAGGGCAAAATGTACAGTTTTGTGTGGACCGACACCAATCAAAGTCTGTTTGAATACTATTCAGAAGGTGGTACTTATCTCATACACTGAACAGAAAGACTTTTGTTTGCTAACAAGAGCAAGGGCATGTTTACTTAAAGGTGAAGTGTGTAATTTATTCATCACAAGCAGCATGAAGCAGAATTCTGTCTATTTTAGCAGCTCGGCTAACCCAAAATTTGGCAGTTTAAGTTGGGACGACTTGTTTTTTTTTTATTGTATTTTATTTTATTTTATTACACATTTCACATAATTACACATTTCACCTTATAGTATATGACTTCACTCTGTGAAACACAAAAGAAGATATTTTGAAAAATGTTGTTTTGGACCCTGTTGACTTTTTTTGTATGGATAAAAACAGTTTTTAAAATATTGTCTTTTGTGTTCTGTTGAAACAACACGAGGGTGAGTACTAAATTATGACTTAAACCTCCAATGATTGCACCATAGTAGCCATGTTTACATGGACAATGCTATGCTAAAGAGAAAATACTAAATAAAGTTGGGAATATACAGTTATATACAGTTTCCCGCTGTCTTCGCATACTAACCATCCTCCTTTTCTTTGCTTTAAAAAGCAGACTTAATTTGTGATATTTATTATGCTTATATTAATCAAGCATTAAAAATGCCCTTTCCCACACCCAAAACAAGGCATCTGCAGATGAGAGTCCGAAGCAAGCACATCTGGGACAACATTGTCCTGCACCACTTCACAGACGATGAGTGGAAAGAGAATTTTAGGTTGAGACGACAGTCATTTAATATATTTAATAACAACATCAGTTCGTTTCGTGCATCCTATGTCATTACGCCATGTCATTGCACATGCGCAAAACTTCCCAGTGCACTGTAGACCCTAATAAGTTTGGCTAACTCTAAATCAAGTTTTTTGAGTTAAGATGTTCCCAATTTTAAGTAAGCAGAACTATCAAGTTTTGAGTTGGTAATACTCATTCATGTTAATTGCTCCTAACTTGAAGTACTGAGTTAGCTAACTCATACATTTTGATAGCAATTAACATAAAATATTTAGTTAACTTATTTATTTTGAGCTCTTGCAAGTGAAATGAGTTATTTACTTCACTGTAAACCCTAATAAGTTGTTAGAACTCAAAAAATTTGAATGAGAATTTTTTAAGTTAACAAACTCAAGTTTAAGATTTTTATTTTGTACTCATACATTTTTATTGTTTTTAACTTGAAATATCTGAGAACACTAATTTATACATTTAACTTAAAATTATCAGGTTTTCTCAACGTAAATATTTGGCTAGCTATATCAAACTAATTCAGAAAATGTTAAATTGTTAATTTGCTAAAAAATCCCAGCCCAGTTTCAGTTAAACTTAAGTTAGTCTAAATTAAAAGAAATTAGTTTATACAACTCAAAACAATGAAACAGTTCAGCTTACTTGAAATATGTCAGTGCTGTAAACTCAAAAGAAAAAAAGTTGTAAATACTCATAACAGTTAATTTAACTGAATTAATTTGTTTAATTTGAGTTTGTCCTACACTCAAAAAAATGATACGTTGGATTTACTTAATTTTTTTTGTCAACCGGTTCCACGTAATTTGGTTATGTTGCATTTAATTAACATTATTTATTTCAGTTAACTTAAATTTATTACATAAGGTTAACTCAATGCCATTTAGTTGAATCAGATTAACATTCTTAATTTTGTCCAAAACCATTAAAGGGATAGTTCACCCAAAAATGAAAATTTGATGTTTATCTGCTTACCCCCAGGGCATCCAAGATGTAGGTGACTTTGTTTCTTCAGTAGAACACAAATGATGATTTTTAACTCCAACCGTTGCGGTCTGTCAGTCGTATAATGCTTGTCAATGGTAACTCCATCTATAAGAGTCAAAAAAACATGCACAGACAAATCCAAATTAAACCCTGTGGCTCGTGACGACACATTGATGTCCTAAGACACGAAACGATCAGTTTGTGTGAGAAACCGAACAGTATTTATATAATTTTTTACCTCTAATACACCACTATGTCCAATTACGTTCAGCATCCGGTTAGTGAGGTCAAAAAACGCGTTATGATGACGGAAGTGATCTCTCGCGCTTTGCTTCAATGAGTGCGAGACATCACTTCCGTTGTCAGAGCGCGTTCAGACCTCACTAACCGGATGTGGAGGGCAGTTGGACATAGTGGTGTTTTAGAGGTAAAAAATGATATAAATACTGTTCAGTTTCTCGCACAAACCGATCGTTTCGTGTCTTACAAGCCGCAGCGTTTAATTTGGATTTGTCTGTGCATGTTTTTTTTACTTTCATAGATTTTGTTACCATTGACAAGCATTATATGACTGACAGACCGCAACGGTTGGAGTTAAAAATCATCATTTGTGTTCTACTGAAGAAACAAAGTCACCTACGTCTTGGATGCCCTGGGGGTAAGCAGATAAACATCAAATTTTCATTTTTGGGTGAACTATCCCTTTAAGTTTAATTATCCAAAATATTAATATCAAACAGAAATTAAAAAAAGTAATCCAGTTTAATTGATTAGTTTATTTAGTGGATGCGACCTAACAATAAGACTTTTATTGTTAGGTGTTAGCCAGAAGATGGTTTTATTCCATCTATGGCATGCCCAAAATAGTTGTTTTTATTATTAAAACAACTTTAATTGTTGTTAGCAAGTCCTCAACCCAAGCACATGTTCTACACTTCACCACAATGGTAACCCCAAAACTATTAACCTAACAGAAACTTTTAAATACCAACATAATAGAACAGTAAACATTAAAAAGTCTCTCCATTGCTAAAAACTGCTTAAAATAACACTTTATTTCAACATTTACTCTCCCAGATCAGCCCCTTTGCAAAGCATGATGGGAAGTGAAAGTCCTGTTTGATTGAGTCCTGGTTGAGTTTACTTGATTGAAACATGTTATTTTAATATGAAAACATCAAGTTAAGTCAAAAATTAATCGTTTCATGTCAGTTTAACATGAAGCAATTAAATTTGAACCAGAAACCTAATACAATGGTGCTGTATCAAAATAAGTTGTTTAAATAAAGTGAACGGCATCAAAAAATCATTTTTTTGAGTGTACTCAAACCAATTAAGTATTTTGAGCGTTAGGGTTTACAATGTGTTTACATGCCCTATCGAACGGATTAGAAAAGGTTTATCCCACCCCTCTCAAACCGATTAAAATTCAGTCAGTTTAGGCATTTTTGTTCTGATCAAGGTGGAGCATTTTCATTCAGATTGGACTTTTAAACCGATTGTAATCGGAATACAATGATCCATGTAAACGCACCTAATAACTGGGTTCCCGCCCTGGCGGAGTGGGAAGGCCGAATCAGACCAAATCCTAAAAAGAAAATGCTTATTTTACAGTCAATGGGGAATGTTAAATCACTTCACAGGCTTTACCGGTGGCAAACAACTAAGGAGAGTAATTAACATCAATCGGGCTCTTAGTTTAAATCAAGGCTTCCTGAACCTCATTTATTTGAGTCCCTGAGTTCTGCCCAAACTTAAATACTTTCCCCAGTGTTTGTGGATTTAGGCGGTGTAAATCCGATTCAATCCAATTCTGAGTTGAAATCACACAGTTTGGTGACTTACACAGTTGGCTGAGCTGCTATGACAATGAGATATGGGCGTAAAGGAATTTTATTGATCCACAAGCAGCACAAGGCACACAGTTTAGTTTTCTCAGTGCATGTATATAGGTGTGTTCTCTAACTTGTTTTAATATGAACCCAGCTATTAATAAGCAAGAATACAGCACTTTCAAAATGTGTTTTGTTGTCAGTGTTTTGAACTGGTATAGATGCGTTCAGGTTCATTTACTTTAGGTCTCCTGAGGTAATTGCTGCTAAGGAAACTTGGTTCATGCGAATCATGGCTATGCAAATCATCATCTTACATGCCTTTACATTGACAGTCTCTTTCTATTTCCCCACAAACGGTTTCCTCAAGAGAGTAGATTGTAACCCGCTCACATCCCACTCCTGTGAAACGTGAACATATGCAAATACACTTGTAATTGATCTGCTCGGGGACTTGGCACTTGAGTGACAGTGAGGCCATGTCTCTGCTGTTGATTTCAAACGAGTACTTTTTTTCCTTGTTGTAAACAAGATACAAAACATTCAGTTTCTGCAGACAGCATGGTGGGTTGTTCTTATTACAGAGAATGCAATACCTTCAATTGCGAACAAAGTGGTTTCAAAAGAAACATCGGTGTTGTTTCACATGCTCCGCCGCAAATACAGTGCGACGCCGTACACGGATTACAGTTGTTTTCTTTGAATCTCTGTCACCGTAATTCGCTGTGAGCATTGCGCTGCTTGAATCACCCTGTAAATCGTGTACGGATCAACCCGACCAATGAGACTGATGCGAATTTGCATCCGCTCACATTTTATGTCTGTTTTGACATTTATCCGAGGGAAGCTGTATTCATGCTGCTTAGCTGTATGTACGTGTGTGTGTGTGTGTGTGTGTGTTAGAGTGCGATTATATCTGTTCTGTAATGTTTAATGCTGTGAAGTTTGCCAATCTTTTGCTTTACTCAAGCAAAAGGAGTCATTTCAAGTTATGATCAAATAATAGTGTCTTTTTCCACAAATGCAGGAAACTTTGCTGACCCATGACAAATTGCATGCTGTTGTTGTTGTGAGATTAGATATATTTTACTTGATTAGATGTTAGAAGAACTATTTTCATGAATCTAGCATGAAAATGATTCAGTTTTCAAAATTCGGGGGACAAAAGAAGTGCTGGATGAAGTGGATGTTTTCCTTGGATGAATTGAAAGAAAACCTGGAAATGCATCCTTTCATTTGCCCAATACTGGCGGAACCTTTGCAATGGGCTGATTTGGAACGTCCTAAGCCCTTGATCACTTGGAATCCGCTATGGAGTTGATTTATTATTTAATTTTTTCCCTTATGAAATTGTTTAATGCAGCATTCTATATGTATATAGGCGTGTTTGGGTGTTTTAAATATTCCAAAAAATAATTATAATGAATAATTGTAAATTAAACGCGATATGCAGTGACGTCACAATCATGTTGCATTGTGGTATATGGAGCTGCCTGGAGTGTACATATGAAGTAGACTCGCTCCTTCAGTCAAAATCGAGGGAGCGAGGGTCTGTCCATATAAACTTCCCTCGTCCACTTCACGAAGTGGAACGCACTTCAAAATGGCGGCAGGGATTCCCCAGAGGGGAAGTGCTTAGGGAAGTTTGCGAGTGCATGTCTAAAAGTGGAGTGGAACGTAGCCAGTGTGTCAATTCTATGTATATATATATATTCTATATATATATATTTTTTTTTTTTTTTTGTATCCCATTCATGAACACTGTCCAACATATAGTTATAATGGAGGTTGGACAGTGAAGATTTGTTTGAAGTCAGAGAAGACCATGATGGTGAAAGTTCCTAAATATTATAGATAACTTTAATTCGGTTTAATTAACTAACAATTCAATTAAATTTTGGTGACTTATGTGTCAACAAAGCATACTAGATGGTGAATGAGTAAATAGCAAGTTTCATAGGTGACGCAAATGTGCAACCTTGGTCTGCAATAACATGGAGGCACTGAATTGCTAATCATTATGTGCAAAAATAAAAGTTTGCAGTTAGACACTCTTTAGCTGTTAACCCCCGCTTGTGTGCAGCAAAGTAAGGAACATACAGTATTGGTTAATTTTTAGTAACGGATATACTGCCATGATATTCAGTTTTGATATATTGATAACATAAATGTGAAAGTCTGTGGAAGAGTATACATAAGCCTCCCTTTCTGTTGATGTTTGCTGGTTCTCTGACTGTGAGAAACCATGAAATGCTAATTACTTTTCGAGACAAACTCCGTGGAGAGATGTTAGATCAGCAGTAAATAAACTGTGGAGATAAATAAGAACCTGTTTACATTTCTGTTTACATGCTTTCAGTCTTGATTCCACACGCTCTCGGTTTTGATAAACACATTCTTGGCCTGATCCTTGATCCTTGATGTAATTAATCTTTGTCTTAGCCCATAAATCTGGACTGGACCATTCAAATTAGGGTTAGGTTTTTCAACGGTGGCTTGTTCAGCGGAAACCTGATCACCGGTGGGTCCCTTAGATCCTTTGGTTCATAAATCCTGTTCCTCTACCTGAATGACCTGGTACTTTTCAGCTGCAGTGCATATTTTGTCTGGGAGGCAGAGAGTGGTACAGCCCCAATGCTACTCCCATCCTAATTTGCAGCTTTTAGTTGTTCATTAGCATGGTAATTAGGCTGCTGGGAGATGCACAAGGCGAAATTTATACCTGACAGTTTCAGTGCATTGCGTATGATGCGGCGGGCATGCAGGGGGGCATGCAGGCAAAATGCGCGTGGGTGCGCATTTGAGTTTGGGAGGGGTGCGGGCTGCTCGTTTCTTCTAATGAAGCAGAATTTTTGCTGAAGACAGGCCTCCGTTAATGGAATTTGATCCTAATTATTAGATTGCATTACATACAAACATAGGGGACCTTTTTCGGAGCCGGCTTCCTGCCATTATGGTCTCTGTTTATCTGTTTGCGCTGTTCGAGCTGGCCTCCCTCTCTCGCTCCAGTTTTTTCCGTTTCACTCATTACGTGCTACATCAAAATTATCTCTGGTGTCAGAGGACAGACGGATTGTGTTTAAGGACACCACACTGGTAGCAATGGCCCGTGATGATGCCGGTAATTAGGATGGAACTGTTGATAATACTCATAAATATGACCCTTGACAAATACATTTACACAGCTGAAGTTGTTCCATATACAGATATCCATCTGCCCTTCAACATTATGTTGCAAAAAAGTCATTTTGAATAGTTTTTTTTGGCTTTTGCGCAACCTAATGAGAAACTAATTTTTTGTAACAGCATTCATTTATGAATTTATGCTGTTAAGGAAAGTGGATGTCTTTTTGAATTTACATTAGGGAAATTTAAAAGCATGACTGCGTATCGAACCCTAAACCGCATATTTTTCATTTTGCAGTTGATAACCAGCCAATAAGGATTTTGATGAGATTTATTGATAAACAGTTTTTGTTGCCGTGACACATTGCAGCTCAGCCTTGAGGAGAATTGTGAATGTTTTTTGTCTTCACCTGCTCTCTTTATGTGTGACCAGCCATTTACGTCTGAAGGAACAGGAATATTGGCCGAGTGTTCTATATTAATTGATTCACAGTGCTGAAAAAGGGCTAGAAAAAAAGATTCACAGTGGATTAATATTTGAAACATGCATTTTC
Source organism: Mylopharyngodon piceus (assembly GCA_039654765.1). Classification (NCBI taxonomy): domain Eukaryota; kingdom Metazoa; phylum Chordata; class Actinopteri; order Cypriniformes; family Xenocyprididae; genus Mylopharyngodon; species Mylopharyngodon piceus. The sequence continues at coordinate 14,458,574 of CM077459.1, read as the reverse complement.
TACAAAGCAGTTTTAAAAAAAGATATGTATGGAAGCTTGTTTCCACCATGAAATACAAAAATAAAAAAGGTAATTGTGACTTTTTCTCTCACAATTCTGACTTTTTTTCTCATAATTGCAAGTTTATATCTCACAATTCTGTCTTTTGTCTCAGAATTGCGAGATATAAACTCACAATTGCAAGTTATATAGTCAGAATTGCGTGATTTAAAGTCAGAATTGCGAGTTATAAAGTCAGAATTGCGTGATTTAAAGTGTGAATTGCGTGATATAAAGTGTGAATTGCGTGATTTAAAGTCAGAATTGTGAGTTATAAAGTCAGAATTGCATGATTTAATGTCAGAATTGCATGATTTAAAGTCAGAATTGCGTGATATAAAGTCAGAATTGCGTGATATAAAGTCAGAATTGCATGATTTAAAGTCAGAATTGCGTGATATAAAGTGTGAATTGCATGATTTAAAGTCAGAATTGCGTGATATAATGTCAGAATTGCGAGTTATAAAGTCAGAATTGCGAGTTATAAAGTCAAAATTGCGTGATATAAAGTCGGAATTGTGTGATTTAAAGTCAGAATTGCGAGTTATAAAGTCAGAATTGCGAGTTATAAAGTCAGAATTGCGTGATTTAAAGTGTGAATTGCGTGATATAAAGTGTGAATTGCGTGATTTAAAGTCAGAATTGCGTGATATAAAGTCAGAATTGCATGATTTAAAGTCAGAATTGCATGTTATAAAGTCAAAATTGCGTGATTTAAATTCGGGATTGCGAGTTATAAAGTCAGAATTGCGTGATATAAAGTCAGAATTGTGAGTTATAAAGTCAGAATTGAGTGATATAAAGTGTGAATTGCGTGATATAAAGTCAGAATTGCGTGATATAAAGTCAGAATTGCATGATTTAAAGTCAGAATTGCATGTTATAAAGTCAAAATTGCGTGATTTAAATTCGGGATTGCGAGTTATAAAGTCAGAATTGCGTGATATAAAGTCAGAATTGTGAGTTATAAAGTCAGAATTGCGTGATATAAAGTCAGAATTGCGAGTTATAAAGTCAGAATTGTGAGTTATGAAGTCAGAACTGTGTGATATAAAGTCAGAATTGCGAGTTATAAAGTCAGAATTGTGAGTTATGAAGTCAGAACTGTGTGATATAAAGTCAGAATTGCGAGTTATAAAGTCAGAATTGTGAGTTATGAAGTCAGAACTGTGTGATATAAAGTCAGAATTGTGAGTTATAAAGTCAGAATTGCGTGATATAAAGTCAGAATTGCAAGTTATAAAGTCAGAATTGTGAGTTATGAAGTCAGAACTGTGTGATATAAAGTCAGAATTGTGAGTTATAAAGTCAGAATTGCGTGATATAAAGTCAGAATTGCAAGTTATAAAGTCAGAATTGCGTGATATAAAGTCAGAATTGTGAGTTATGAAGTCAGAACTGTGTGATATAAAGTCAGAATTGCGAGTTATAAAGTCAGAATTGTGAGTTATAAAGTCAGAATTGTGAGTTATGAAGTCAGAACTCTGTGATTTAAAGTCAGAATTGTGAGTTATGAAGTCAGAACTGTGTGATATAAAGTCAGAATTGCGAGTTATAAAGTCAGAATTGTGAGTTATGAAGTCAGAACTGTGTGATATAAAGTCAGAATTGTGAGTTATAAAGTCAGAATTGCGTGATATAAAGTCAGAATTGCAAGTTATAAAGTCAGAATTGCGTGATATAAAGTCAGAATTGTGAGTTATGAAGTCAGAACTGTGTGATATAAAGTCAGAATTGCGAGTTATAAAGTCAGAATTGTGAGTTATAAAGTCAGAATTGTGAGTTATGAAGTCAGAACTGTGTGATTTAAAGTCAGAATTGTGAGTTATAAAGTCAGAATTGCGTGATATAAAGTCAGAATTGTGAGTTATAAAGTCAGAATTGCGAGTTATAAAGTCAGAATTGTGAGTTATGAAGTCAGAACTGTGTGATATAAAGTCAGAATTGCGAGTTATAAAGTCAGAATTGTGAGTTATGAAGTCAGAACTGTGTGATTTAAAGTCAGAATTGTGAGTTATAAAGTCAGAATTGCGTGATATAAAGTCAGAATTGTGAGTTATAAAGTCAGAATTGCGTGATATAAAGTCAGAATTGCGAGTTATAAAGTCAGAATTGTGAGTTATGAAGTCAGAACTGTGTGATTTAAAGTCAGAATTGTGAGTTATAAAGTCAGAATTGTGAGTTATAAAGTCAGAATTGCGTGATATGAAGTCAGAATTGCATGATAAAAAGTCGGAATTGTGAGATATAAACTTGCAATTGTGTGTTATAATGTCCAATTGTGAGGGAAAAAAGACTTTTTTTCTCAGAATTGCGAGTTTATATCATGCAATTCTGCCTTTATTTTATAAAGGCAGTTTCAGTTTCTTCCTTCAAAGAAAGTCAAGAATAAAGGCAATTTAACACCCAAACCACTGTGGAATTCAGTTAATTAGTTGTCTATATACACTTGAGGCCTTTTCCCCTGAAAGTAATTATGAACCGTTATCAATTTCGCACAATTCTGAGAAAAAAGTCATAATTGTGAGAAGAAAAAAAAAGTCAGAATTGTGAGATGAAAAGTCGCAATTACCTTTTTTATTTTTTTTATTTCGTGGCAGAAACAAGCTTCCATAGATATGTGTTGTAAGAAATGCTTTACAAATAAATGTGAATTGATGTATCCCCAGTTTTAGGATAGAACTACTGAGAGAGTAGCTTGTAATTCAAAATCGAATTAAAATCACAGACTGAAGACATAAATATCATTGTTACCAGCAGCTAACGCCAATAAATTTCACCCTCACAGATTTGGGATTCACTCAGATGTCGTAAAATACTTCACCGCTTCTTATTCTCCTGAAAAACAGGGTGTCTGCTCTGCTAAGATAAGTTGTTACCCGGCCCCACATTTGGACCGCCATCTCTCTCCGTCGATGACCGCAGCAATAAGGTTGTCAAAACACTCTTCAGCGCTATTTCACACTCTTCGTGCCTGACTGCGACGTCACAAAAAGCGCCTGGAGTGGAGTTGAGTGCTGTTTCTGGACGATGGACAAACAGATACAAGCGCTAGACAATACGAGAGTGCAGAGGCCCGAATGCTGACAAGGGGGCCGATGGACGGCTTTAAGTGGCAATTTCCATATTTTTCTGCATGGTTTCCCCTTTGGCTGGGTTACCATGGTGTTTCTGTCAGTGCCAATGATGGAATCTGCCAAAGACCTCTTGCTAACGCACCGGAGAGGTAATTTAGGGGACAGCTGCTCTGGGTGAGGGAGGCTTGGCTTCATCAAAATGGCTTTTGTACAAAAAAGCATCTCTCTCCTGGTCCCGAGGCAAAAAACCACTGCGCAAATGGATGTGCATTGTACAAAGTGTGATATTACGTGACTTGCCGGTGGAGTGTTTTTGAAACATGCATGTACAGTAATATAGATGCTAAATTTAGTGTATGTTTCTATGGAAATAATAAATGTGATTCATCAGAAATGCATAATTATTGTATAATCTCACACGTACATCTATAAGTTAAAAACATTTGTGGAATGTTTGATGGCATGCATTATTGACAGTGACAAAATGTGAAAATTGTTTGGAGGAGCGTGTTAAATATTCATGAGGCGGCTTTTCAAGGTGGGCAAAGACAGGGGAATCCATCATTCCCTTTGAAAATGCAGTTATTCTATTAGGAGATAAATATTTATTACCGGTTCATGTACACTGCAGCTTGTGAAAACAGCAGATTCACCGCTGACCCGCCAATAGGAGAATCTGTGACACTTTCACTTTCATTAAACCAGGTGTCGGTGGTATCCGTACAAGTGGGGTCAAAGAAAATACCTGATGTACTTCACTTGAAGGCTTGATCACTTCCTCTTTTCTAACTCTTCACTTTGGAGTCTTATTGTGTTCTCCACTGCTCTTGGCTTTCTATCTTGACTGCTCTCTTTCTGGGCTTCATTACACAGGCTGTCCAAGTCTGAAATTGAGGTTACTTTGGACAAGGGCACAATCATTCTTTCGAAGCACGCTGAACTTGCGGCAGCCTCGATCTTCTCCGTTTGTGTGTTTGGCAGGTTTTTGCACTTGATAAAATACAGGCGGACGTCTTCAGAGTTGGAATGGAGCACCTAACGGCGAGAGTCCCGGAGCAAGAGGGGTGCCTGTGACCGCAGAGAGGCTGTCAGCCGCAGAAATGAGAAATCTCGCTCTCCTGGAGAGACCTCTTAGGTGAGTGGAAATGTTTTCTGCTCCGCCTCATCCGTGTGGGGTGTTTTCTCGAGATGTGGGCCGCATCCGTTTGGCCGACCTTCAGCGAGAAGAGATAATGGATCTTTCTCATCTGCCGGCTGCTGTGGAAGTTCACCGGTGAGTTTGCTGGGAAAGAACATCCATCACGTCTCTGTTGCGTGTTTTAAACATGTATGAACTGTGACTGATGGTTCCGTCGATGCGCCGATCCTCATTCTGCTGCGATCAAAACCTGGCTCGTCCTTTCAGAGGTTTATAAAAATGACTAACGTTACACCACAAATAGAAACGACCGCTTCTCGTAGATCAGCAGGTACAGTATGGGGCGCAGGACGCAAATAGATTACAGCAATAAAGAAAGGACGACTGAAAGGGTTAGATGACCCGGTAATGACCTTTTGATTAACCAATGAAAGAGAAATAAATACAAACTTCAGTGGACATAAAAACGTCAGCTCAAAGAGGAAAGGGCAGGAACCTCTACAGATTTGGTTTGTCAAGAGATTAATATGGTGTTTTTCTTAACCAAGATCGGTTCCGTTCTCCGTTTTATTTCACATATGGGATCCATCAAGAGCTCTTGACATTTCAGTTTCTTCCTTCAAAGAAAGTCAAGAATAAAGGCAATTTAACACCCAAACCACTGTGGAATTCAGTTAATTAGTTGTCCATATACACTTGAGGCCTTTTCCCCTGAAAGTAATTATGAACCGTTATCGATTTCAGTCACTACCTTAATTAATTCACTAAATTTATCATGTTAAAAGATTACAGAAGATTAGAGATTTTGCTCAGTGGTGTATCTTTCTAACATGCAACATGTTCTACAGATCAGTCAAACAAAGTGATGCCTAAACTCTTTCCCTTGTCGTTTGTCTTTGCTCATTGCTCTGTAATTAATGCCAAATAAACGTTTCAGCGCAGGTACCAGCTTAACCAAACAATCAAGTGGTATATTTGGAGGTAGACTATAGTGTTAGCTTAGCTGCTGGGGCATGAAGTACTTATCCAGCTTTTGCTCGGTCTGCCAATTCCCATGGCCCTTGAGGAATCGATAGTGTTTGAACCCTCGCCATCATGGCAGGCCTCTGCCACCACACACATGGTACAACAGATCAATTCTCCTCTCAGCCTGCCCAGAAACCAGGCCGATGGGTTTTATTTGTTAGGGTGTATCGTTTCACTGGGTATGTTTGGAATACTAGTCTACTAATTAATGAATACTGTGTACTCTTTTGCTGCCTACTTAGTAGTAGTTGGTATTTCTAGTACATTACATTGTCACTTTGTGTTGCAGGTTTACTTCACCTTTAGCAAATAGATTTTTAATTTTGAGAAATTTTTTTGGCAGTCTGATCAAATTATGAGTCAAGAAAGAAAAGTTAAAAGTTGCAGCTGTAATACCATTGGTTCATTCATCACAGTGGAAATTGAAGGTAAAGTCAGACACAATGCTTGCATTTTGGCAAATGTAGTAGGTCACCTGGGTATTCTGTGATTCCCGAATGAATGAGTTGTTCATGACTCATAACCATGCTTCATGACCAGTGTAGTCTGATTCTAGAACAAATGACTCTTATGAGCTGGTTCTTAGTGAATCAGAACAGCATTACCAGTGTAGTCCATCTGATTTCTGAACAAATGACTCTTATGAACTGGTTCATTTTAGAGAATCAAACACCATAAAGTATGCAACTTATTGTGTTATGTTGCACCAATAAGCGCATCCATCCATCATAAAAGTAATCCTTTTATGATGGACGGATGCGCTTTTTGGAGCTTCAAAAATTCAGGCACTATTCAATATTATTACAAAGCTGGGAAGAGCCAGGATATTACTTATTATAACTCAGATTGTGTTGGGCTGAAAGAATAAAGTCATATACACCTAGGATGGCTTGAGGGTGAGTAAATTATGGGATAATTTTCATTTGTGGGTGAACTATCCCTTTAAGGCTTGTGCGACTTAAATCAGTGTAGTTACTGACTGGTTGTTCATATCATTATGTTTAGTTAATCATAATGACATTAATATTTATTTAATTAATGAATGTTATAACATTGTTTTTGGTCGAATATTGTTTTTAATATATATATGTGTTAAAAATCTTTATAAATACACTCCTGCAAGCATTTTTTAACTAATTAATTAAGTTATTTATACTTTTATTTAGCATTTTATTTATTGTTTTAAAGTTGGTTTTTATTGATTGTTTGGATTTTTTTTTTTTTTGGCAATGGAATTGCGTTTCTTGTTTTCCAAATATTTCGTCCTCACAAGTTATCACAAGAGAATCGTTAATGATATTGTTAAAGAACCGGAATCATTAAAAGGTACCAGATCCAAAATTTCTTATGATTCCCAACCCCACTCCCTGTTATGGGTGCAATATGTAGGATTTCTTGTCCACTAGAGGTCGCTAGAGGCCTATTCAAAACAAAGGCGTAGCTTGATGACGCCAAGTTTGAGCGCGGAATCTTGGGACATGTGGTCTTCACCTCACAGCCGGTGGAAAATAATCGGGACAGGACTCGGGCAGAAATCATGTTCATGGATGCGATTATTAACGTTACTGTAGTATGAAGCAGAGCAGTGTTGTGGGAGCTGAATGAGGCCGCTGGAGCGATTGCGCAACACGCCGCGAGCAGCAGAACTTTTATTATGCCGCAATTGCACCTTTAATACCAATAGTTTTGAAATGAAATATTGACCAAGCACATATGGCTGTGGTGTTTGAGTGTCCACATACATTTGACCCTACAGTGTGTTATGATTCCATTAAAGGACAAAAATAAGACTCTAGTGATGCGTCTTGCCTTTGAAAAACATTTTAAAGCTTTCTTCATTCCCTGGCGTTCCTTGCAGTGCAATAGTCATCGAACGTCTTGAATAGCCGACCCTCTGCACACATTTGTCATTCCTACACCCTCCACGTCTATACTGTACCTCTGAGGGTGATATGTTTGGTAGATCTCTTTTCTCTCTTTCGGCTGACAGGTGTGTGTGTGTGAGTTTATGTGTGGGAGAGAGCTGGGAGAATCCTGTTGTGATCGATTGACGCCGTTGACAGATGTACGTCAGCGAGGAAGTGCTAAACTGAGCCTGGCATTACTAAATTAACACTTCCCAAATTGATCTGCAGGGGCAGCTTTAAGACACTGATCTCAGGGAGAGACAGGGCCTCTGCAAACACAAGTGTCATCTGCCGCCATCTTTCCCGCGTAACCTCTGGGAATAATGTGACGGAATCGATGGGGCGGATTCTGGCATCGCAGCCCTCCCTCCTCTCCAGTTGTATTAGACGAGGGCAGGAATGTGGGAGGAGGAAGAGAGGGAGGAAAGCAAGACTGAGAAGGCCATTATGGAACGAAGAATGTATCCTCATGAGCAGGCAGCGGGGTTGGAGACGGCGCAAATGAGAGAGCCGACATGGCCATTCCTGGGGCCTCATTACCTTAATGGAGAACCATCGGTTCTGCTAGGGTTTCTCGAAAATCTCCCCTGACACGATTGCTATCCTCTCTGTGCACAGCCTTAGTGGTGTCAAATGAAGAGAGAGAGAAAGAAAGAGACAGAACAGGAGCTATCCGAGCAGTTTGGTGAATTGCAAGGGAAGATTTGTGTGTTTGGTACAGTAATAAGGTCTTGATTGGGACTGGAATCCACCGCCGCACTTTATAAAGTCTGTGGTTGACACCACGGCCTTTCCAATGGAAAATCATGTAAGCACTGGTCGGGATTTCTCAGCAAAGGCACTTAACAGAGAACAACCCCTTAGGATGGATGTAAAGCACTACGATGTGCTAAATTGCTTCATGGTTTAAAGGGTTAGTTAAGTTTTGTCATCATTTACTCACCCTCACCTTCGTTCCAAACCTATAACCCAAATGTCTTTGATGGAATACAAAATGAGATGTTTGGCGGAATGTCCTCTTTACCAAATGAAATGGGACAGATGCTGCCTAGCTCCAAATATGAAAACGATAGCTTTGTGTATAATGTTTGGTTTTCTATGATGTTTTCTACATTGCAGCTTCTGCTGATTTGTCACCAACATAATGTTAGCTGGCTAACATAGATGAGGTTTTC